>OMLF01013483.1:0-21044 GCA_900302615.1 Holocentrus rufus | reverse complement strand
CCCCCCCAGCTCCACTAAAACATAACTGAAAACCAGTGACATCAGCACATGCCCCTGAGCCTGTAGGAAAGTTAGTCCATAATATAACAAGGTGCTTTCATTGTCAGTTCAAGGGTTGACACTTGGCGCTTGTTGGTTAACGAATGTGTTTCTGTGCCCAAGTCCAGATGAATCACAACTGTGGTAGATATACAGAAACTTTCCATGTCTTCATTTCAAAATTTGAAACAGAAATGTGTTAAAACAGGTATGTGTGACTGATAAGAGAAGGTTTCTGACTAGAGGAGAATTTGGAATGCTGGTTATTCTGTCCCTCCTTAAAATATAAATGAATATTTAATTCTGGGCTGAAGGGTCTTCATCTGAAGAGGTTTTTAGACCATCTTGCCACTTGGTATTTCTGTAACATGGCGTGCCTTGACTTTTTATATACCCTCATGCCCTGTTCAGTTGCCCCCTGTCTGGTCCTCATTGTCTGAATGCTTAAATGGTATTCAAAATGTTGTAATTCAACGACTTGTTTGTCCTCACATATTTCAAAACCATTTTTATATTGAGCAGAAATGCAGTACAACTGAAATAAAGAATTAGAAAACTAAGTTACTGGCTTACTCTCTCTGTTATGTATGCAGACAAGTTGAATTCCTTGCCGAGTAGCAGCATGAGTATAAACATGCCTTGATCAGACCCTTGTTAAGGAAGTTCAAAGTGAAGGTTATGTAAAGTATGTAGTAGAGGGATGGACTGGAATGTGGGATGATGCATTTCTTTACAGGCTGTAACATGAATCTGTTTGCATCAATTTAGTAGTTATTTCAGTTAGCACATGGGACTGTACCTTGTTTTTCTATAATCTAGGGCAAGTCTAGCTGCTGTTACATAATGTTGGATTTCAGGGATTTAAGTTGTGCCCTAACAAGTAAGGACTTACCTGAGGGAGGAAATACAAATACATGGTACTAAAGGGCCATGCTTTACTCACAGGGCATCTGTTAACTTGACTTGTACAACATTTGTGCATCATTTCCATTTGTGCAAATGACTGCTCATGTAGATAAGAGCAAATAACCAAAGAGCTTACTGTTCAGTATTGTAGGATTGGGATTACAGTAATATTAAAATTCCTGCTTTGCAGCACTTGCATATCCTGCAGTATCCTGTGTTTTATTCTGTTTGCCCTTTGATTGTAGTAAAGCTATAATCCTTTTACTCACCACAACTGAGGTGCAGTTCAGATGCTTGAAATGATCACATTTTAGTCATTTTCAAGAATATTGGCCTGATCTGCAATGCTCAAACCATTGCAATTCAGTACATTGTCCTTTATTTGGTTTATATGAAATGCAGAAAATAAATGGCCCCATGATCAGGCAATGGAGCTTTTTGTTTTTCATTCACAGGCTTTGAAATGCAAATAAAAATTTGCATTATATTACAGTGTATCATATTTCCCCATCTCCAGTGTTGAGGTGAACCCCATTTATCGTTTCACAGAATCACACAGCTTGACACCACACTGAAGATGTTTTTGCAAGTCAAATTTCCCTTTGCATCACAGACCATTACTGGCCTTATGGGTGTAATGATAAAAAAGTTAATTTGTTCAGTACAAATATTCTTAAAATGAAAAGATACGCCTGTGTTAAGCTCCCCTGACAGATCAGAGGCCAATGAACAGTTTCTTTATATTCTAATAGGGCAGCCGAGATGTTACATTGGACTTGATCTCACAGGGTAGGAATAAAGCAATAAAAGCCAGGTACACTGACCCATCTGAGACAAGAGATAAGATAATTTTGGCGAGACAGTAAACCTGATAAAAATAAATAAATAAATAAATAAATAAGGAACTAGTAGCCCAGAAAGCAATCTCCTAAACCTCTATGTCAAATTCAAATTGTCGACTATATTGTACAAGTGAACAAAAAAAAAAGGAAAAAAATATTAAATTGATATACTGTATATTGCTCAAAGTGATTGCCCTCATGAGCTGCCACATCTATCCATCACTCTCTGAAACCCTCCCCTTAGCAACAGCTCCACCAAGAGTAGCCAATCCGGTAACAAAGGTTTTTTTTTTTTTTCCCTCTCTCTCAAAGGCACAGCAGTGATTAAGAGATTGTGGTGTGGTGAAGGGCATCCAGAAAGAGGGTGGAGGGCAGAGATGGTTGTGCATGAAAAAAAACAAAACAACACAGACCACTGGTTCTCCTCTGACCCGACAGTGAACATGTTGGGACGATCAAGTGTTGCATGAGGCTTGTGGTGCGAGGCTGCAGCCCGCCTCTCTTTTCCACTCACAATGGCCCATAGAAATGGCTTCAAATCAAAATGGCTGTGTTGGTCAATGCTTCAGCCCACTCAAGTGAACTGGGTCAACCACACTCTGCCGACAGCTGGCCAGACAGTTAAAATGAATAGAAATTGGGGTTTTATTCTTTCCAGTGTCTGGATTTTGTATCCAAACAAATCAAATCAAACTGATTGTGTTTTTTTTGTTGTTGTTGTTGTTGTAGAAATTGCCTGGAATTACCCGGGGAATAAATTGCCATGGGAATATTTTCTGTTGCATGCTCTGACCAACTAAATATCAAAGGTCTTGGCCCATGGCATAAATATTTACTGTAATACAGATATGACTAGACAACTACTGAGCCCCTTCCTGGCATAAACAAGACTCCCAAGTCAGGTTTATGTCTTGGGAAACCTGAGATTACACGGCACAGCCACTCGCTGTATTTGAGATTTGGGATGGCTCCGAAGTTGTTAGGATGTGTTGTGTTTCACCATGCTCAGCAGGGACTTACAGAGTATTACACATCAAAGTCCACTGGCTGGGTTATAGTCTAAAACAACAGATTTCCACGTAGTTTATGACGCTGGGACCTACGTTAATTAGATTGATCATGGTTTCATCAACAACGACTGTATTATAAGAAATCAGGCCCCCAAGTAATGTAAAAAATGAAAGATCACGCTCTCAAGGTTTTAGTGCAGAGCTGTAGGGAGTGTGTGTGTTGTAAGAAATGATGCCTGCAATGCAATGTGACCAAGTGGGAGCGTGAGCACAGAGCTTGGGACATGGGAGACATTTGGCGTTGAAAGGCCTCCCATGAACGCCTGTGGTTGGCAGGTCTGCGTCCCGCCCCAGTGGGCCAGCAGGGGACTGCGTGATCACAGAGACAGGACTTGGCGGAGTGGCGTTGGTGTCTGCCGTCCCTCCTCGGCCAAGTGCCCCGGCCATGCCCGCTTCCCCTCCTGAGCGCTGTCTGATGACAGGTTGCTCAATGACTGTAAATGCCCTCACCTCCATGGGCAAAGCACCGACACCAGACAGCCACACAGACAGGGCACAGACCTTTATCTTTATGGGGTCAAATCAACCTGAACAGCTGCTGAAGGGCGATATCGAAGGGTTGATCCACGTGAATCTAAACAACAACAAAAAAAAACAGCCCATATCATGTTAGCATAATCTACTACTAGATATTGTGGCCACACCTATACCCTATTTTCCAGTATCAGTTGCCCACCCCGGTTAGTCTGCACTTTTCTATGGCAACAGCGCAGAGTAAACACCAGAATCTATTGACTGTGTTGTTTGCTTTTAAGTCCCGACACGTTTCAACAAACCTGACTTTCCTCTCTGTGAATCAAACAAAAGTATTTCTGGGAATAGCTGCTTGAGACTGTACGTTA
The DNA here is from genome assembly GCA_900302615.1 of Holocentrus rufus. Classification (NCBI taxonomy): domain Eukaryota; kingdom Metazoa; phylum Chordata; class Actinopteri; order Holocentriformes; family Holocentridae; genus Holocentrus; species Holocentrus rufus. Next base: position 17,345 of record OMLF01013483.1, on the reverse strand, counting down.
ATGTGGACGGTTATCAGTTTTTTTTTGCTAAACTTAATAAACATGATTACAAAGGTAACATGAAAACCAGTTATTCTGAGATGAGATGAGCTTGTTTTTTAATTGGAGGAAATGAAGATTTAGTAAGACAGTGTATCCTGCCTGCATGCACGGAAAGTCTTTCCCATGTAATAAAATCATCTGGTGCGAGAGTGGGAGAAACTGGCGTCATTGTGCGTGGCTTACAAGGCTTACAATATGCTGCCCTGTCCTGCAGATGTAATAAGAACCACCGTGCTCCATCAAATCATCAGCATCTCTGTGAATTGAGCATCTCTTTAACAGCAGAGGACTAATGAAGCCGTGGAAAACTGAAGGCAAGAAACCGCTGCTGAACACGTCCTTTCACAGAGAGCAAATTCTGTGAATTTTTATCCCCGCAGCTCAAGGAGTCACTGAACTGTGTATGATGTAGGATAATAAAAGGAATCATAAAGCAATTTTGTCAGCAAATTCTATTTCTGTGTAACTATCATTTCTCAGGAAGGGCTGGTGAACACTGCACTTCAGTCTTTGCATCTCCGCTGTTGTATGGCCACTGCACTGTTATAGGTGAAATCAACCCTCACTATTTAATTTTTCACAACTTTTGATCTGTGCCCGATTAAATTCCTGAGCAGATCACCATGTACACTCCTTGTTTTTGTTTACGCTGAATTATGTGAGAACTTTGGATGGTAATCAATGAAGAAAGTGACATCTGAACACCCTCAGTTTTCCATTGTCTAATTTCAATAATGTAAAGTAACACGACAATTTGGTTGCTACAATGCTGGCATTAGCTCCATCAGTACTGAGGTGGCTGCCTCCTCGTTTAGCTTCAAATCAGCCATAACTCTTTTGTCTTGGCAGGCTCAGACGCAGCTGTGAAGCTGGGAACACCATGTTCTCTTTTAGGCAGATGCTTTCCCACTGAGCTCCTACGACACAGAGCCAGCCCCCCTCCCTCCTTTTCTCTCTACTTTTCGATAGGACATGGGCCGGACTGTACAATCCTCTTGTAAGGGCATACAAGCCTTCATGTTGTTGGCTAAGGAATAAAACTGTCTGCTGTTTGGGCCAAGAAAACATTAAAGGTCTGCCTTGGTAGTAGAGCTAAGTCCTCTTACACGGCAGAATCTTCTGAATTCACTCAAAGGATAAGGATAAGGTCCATGTAGATCTTTGTAATACGCTCATAAAGCCCCAGAGGACAGATCAGGACAACTTGGCCCACTGAGCAGTAGGCCAGCATGATCAGCATGCCGGGTTTGTGTGGAACATATAGGGGTGGAACGTATAAGGTTATGTAAGAGGCAAGTGGGCGTGGAGTCCAGCTGGCGCCGCTTACTGCCTGACACAGAGTGTCTCTCAGAGCGAACAATCCCCTCAGCCCTGCCTTGTCTGCTGTTCACACACTCCCCTTGCATTGTGCACGCTTCATGTCTAACCCTATGCCTTTCTGTGCTGTTTATATAGGTCAGCACAGGCTCCTGCCTGCCACTGTAACTGTGCACCCACGGTTATTCCCCTACTTAATCCTACAAGCTTGAGCCTGTCAAAAAACACACAAAAACATCCATGCACGTTATGCAAATTGGGTATGTTTTTACAAAATATTTTGAGGTGCCTTCTATGTTGCCATGGTTTGCATCGTATAACTTTTAAACGTGGATTTTTCTCACTATTTTGCAAAGGCTATCTCTATGAAACATACACCTCTATATATGTAAATGCCACTGTGTCCCTCTAGGAATCAGTTTTCTCTAATTGTCAGGCAGGTATGCGATAACAATCAGGCTCAGTCCTCCATGCTGAAATGCTCTTGTTCTCAGTGTCACAGCCAGCGGGAAACACACCCAGATAAAGAGGTGAGTTCTCCGCAGGTCAATGCCTGTGTCCATCCCTGCCTGGCTATTTTATTAAATTTAATCTGCAAGACAAGGATGAGACAATGGCATGATTGTGTGTGTGGGTGGGTGTATGGGGGGGCATGTGTGTATCTATGCCTGTGCGTGTGTGTGTGTGTGTGCAACTGTGTGTGTTCACTGAGCAAGTCAGCGATTCCGTAATGACATAAACTTGTATTGTCAGTGGAGCCATTGGAAAGCTAAACAATCTACAGAAAACACCCTGATCACATTACAGAAAACAGACTGTTTATTTGCCTCATGTAGCCTAATCTTTATCTTTCCAGGCGATGACCTGGAGGTTATCAAGGACTTGTGTGACCTCAGTCTTGATGTGAGCAAATACGCACATCTATTTTTTTTTTTTTTTGACTTTTAGACAATATTTGGGTAATTTTCTCAGCCTTCATGAGGATAGAAATACAAAGGGCAAAGTGTCTCAATTTGAACCAGATTTCATAAACAGGTCTGGATGAGGAGGTCTGCTGGGCACGTGCAGACCGACTGAATGTTGACTGATAACTGAGATGAACTCAAGTATCTGGCCAAGGTCGGTTCATTGCTACATAAATATGGCCAATGCATGAGCGTTATTCTCCACTTGGGTTATAATTAGAAGTGCAGGGAGAATCCATCAAGTCAGAGATAGCAACAGATTAGACACCATTGCAGGTCTGGGTATTAATAGTTGCCAAGAAATGACTGGCAGCTCGCACGGATATTTAACATTCATACTTACAGAGTATATTTCATTGCAGTGCCGTGGGATGTGTGATTTATCAGCCCATTTGATATCATGTCTTTGGCTGAGACATATAACAGACACGTGCAAGCATTTCCAGCTGTGGGGAGAAAACATTAATCTCAGTCTTGCTGATCACAACAAAAGGAGCTGCACTCTCATGGGATGGTATTAAATTCCATCTCAAGCATTAAAACTGTTCACAAAGTCAAGAGAACCGTTCAGACCGACTAGACTGTCCAGCATGTTTAAGATTCTGGTCAACACTTGAGAGGGCGATACTGTGAGTCGTTCTCAATAGGAATCCAGAGAAAGGGAAGTATCTAGGCTGAGCTTCAGATGCAAACTAAGTGAACAAGACTTCCCACTTGTGTGTTTTTTTTTTTTTTTCTCTCGTCAAAGAGGACTGTTACATAAGCCAAGCCAAGGGCTTGTACAAAGAACAACACCAGACGATCTCATTGAACCCAAGGCAATGTGGGGGACATTTGGCAGAACCAATTTGAATAACAGAAATAATATAGCTAAACACAAAGCATCATGACATCATGCTAAATATACAGAGATGTATGACATATCTTTTTTAGATTATGTTTAAAGGATATAAATTAGGTTTAATGTCAGATTAAGTGAAAAACATTTTTTCCCCTTTTCGTTCACAAAGTAAAATGTTAGGTACTATATAATCTGTAATATTGGAAGTGGGAATAAATGATATAATGAGGCTCATAAAACATAGACACACACACACACACACACAGGTCAACACACCTAATCTTTACTACAAAACTTTGCCATTTCCCTTATCTTTTACTGTCAACAGGGTCTCCACATAGTAACAATGGCCGGCTTAGCCCAGCTCCTTTCTCTTCCTCTTTTCATGTCAGTCTGTCAGTAGGTCTTGTAGAGACTTGCCCTCATTTTAAACCAATCACAGTTCACTGCTCCACAATAGAAGGCCAATGAGCACCGTGGCATGGCAGGGGCTTGGTGACGGGGGCGGGCCTGAGGGCTGAACTCCCTGGTATGATGTAATCAGGCTTGATTTACAGAGCCAGCAGTTAGGCTCTCCAAGGCTACTAAACCTACAGAGAAGTATTATAACTTCCTTGTGGAGGCTTGGAATCTCTGGATAATGATCGCCAAGAATAGACAACATCTGACTAGAATAGAAGACGAAGTGAACATTAAATTATGAAAGCAGCTACTGGCAAATCAATTCATATAAAAAAAAATTGCATGTGTTTTAGAACTTCATGTAAAATTGGTAGCAGGTATGGAAATGTTAAAAATCTAGACAAAACAGGTTTGAGGCAGACACATGCTGTTGTTCCTGAGTGGTTAAAGTCTGGCTACTGCGCTGTGACTGAACTCCAGTAACCTCATAGGACTGCACAGGTTACAGTGCTGGGACGTCCCAACCACGGGGCCCTATGGGGGGCTTTGTGGTATGTCACGTCTCCGTACAATACAGCACCTCGGCCTTCTGCCTTTACAAAGACAAATCACCCAGAGGTCAATATAATTTTATGACTTTAGCTGAGATTATTTCAGTCATTCCCTTAAACTTCAGCTTTCTTATTGGTTCACCAGGAGAAATATTGTTCTCCTTACAGTAGGCTGATCTTTGATTTGTGCTCTTCCTTATGGTTATGATTTGTGCCTTCCTCCTTTGTATCTATGCTTTTCGATGGGAAATACTCAGAGGCTACTTCACCTGAATATATTCCTCATAGTTTTTACCTAGAAGATAAAATGAGTGCAGTGTAGTAGAAAATAGCCACCCCACCCTGCTGCATTTGTTCATCCTCCATTTTGTCCAAAGCGCCTTTTCTCTCACACACTTTTTCCCCTCTTATCAGTAGTCTTACTCATTTCTGTTAACACTCCACCTAATTTTCACATAATCCAACCATATAAAAACGGTGCTCCTTCTTGATAATTCCTTGTATTTTCTTTTCCGATGATTATACTTTAATAAACTTCTTATGTAAGACATTGCTGGGCCTGTGCCTGTTCCTCATAAAAAATAATTGTCCAACAGGCAATGAGGCGAGTCAAAATTGCATCATTAAATGTAATTTTGTAGTATTTCTGTCAACGTTAAGCATTATCTCCTGCAACGCTCAATGCCATCCTAGTCTGCAATTTAATAGATAATTGATAAGGAGATTAATATCACTGAAGTAGATAAACTTTCTTTTCCAGTCGCAGGCAACATCATAAAGTCAAGTCCATGGGACAGCTATTAGATGGATAACATATCTGTACGTGCGTTTGCTCACTGAGGGCAGGCTTTGTTAACCTAATATTAACAGGCTGAACAGAAGTCATAATGTTCCTCACATGATGCCACCTCCTGGTGCTCAGTGATTGAGGCTCTATATTGTGCTGAACAGCAGCAGCTTCACTGTCAAAATTCAGATTTTTAGAAATTTAAAAGCAGTAACAATTTGCTTTTTGCTATGTATGTTTTGTGATAATTTGTTGATTGCCAAAGGAGCTCTTTTGTCTTGCTTAAGGACACTTCAGAGGGCAGAAAGCTTATTCTCAGTGGCTAAGATCCGAGGAACGTAATATTGTAATATGCCTCCGTTTTTATTTTCAGATAACAAAACAAAAAGCCAATGAATGATAATGGAAATGCCAATGTCAGAGAGGACACTAGTAACTTTCATGAATTTATACACACAGGGAGCAGCTAATAAAACAAAAATTAAAAAGTCAGGCGACAGATCCCTCCGTTCTGTTTCACTATTTACTGAGTTTGTGTTATTGGTTCCATCTAGTGGATGTAATCAAACCCAGGACCTTACCAGCAGAACGGGGTCTCACGTTTTATGTCACTTCAGCCCTTTCAGTCAAACTTTTAGTTTCCAGAGAGAGCTACTTAAAATGACAAAGCACATTTCATTATCCAGTTTTGAAACCTCCCATCTACAACAAATGAATAAAATTGTCAGTAATGTTAGCTTTTGAGTTGAAGTTGAAGTTGAGTTTGAGTTCAAGTTGAATATATATACATTATATCCACCCCTATTATCTCAGACTGCTAAACAGTTGTGTACAAGAATAAACTTTGCAAATGTTAGAGAGTCATTTGTCTAATCTGTAAAGCCATCAAGCACCAATTCCTAGAGTCGGTTCATGGTTTTGTGGGATTCATTCACATTTATTTATCATCATGGTTCTCTGGATTGAATCTTTGGGGAGTGTGTTATCTGTGATCACAAATATCCATTCATTTAAATGCCTAAGGTCAAAGGCATGATGTGGAGACGTTAAAGTGAATATTCCTTTTAGTATTCATTAAGTGAGATTATACCCAAACTGACAGAACAAAGAGATATAAACTTTGATTCACAATCATGCTTTATTCTTGTTGATTTCTTATAAAAGAATCAAATAAAAGGTTCTTTCCAGGTCGCACACATTGCTCAAAGTCCTTTAGCCTTGCTGTACCCCCATTTTCTTTAACTAAACTATACTTTCTTTACATTTCAGTCTCTTCATCTTAAATATCTTTTATTAGTTTGTGACTTCAAACCAAAACTTCATTGATTGTCAACACAAAATCTATCTTAGCACCAGTACAATAAAACTGTACTTTTGCTTTTTGAAATACTGTTTTGCAATGAAGGAGAAAAATCTCAGAATAAAGGGATCCTAATAAGTACATTTCAAAATGAAGCACCAACCATACAAAGCAATTTTCATAGATAGTTTTGTCAGATACATAAGAGGTCAAATATATTAATGACTATTAAATTAAGCACATCAAACAGTGTAAATAAAACACTCGCAACACAAAGCACGGTGGGATCCGGGAACACCATAAGGACACAGGGACAGTCGTGGCTGCAGTTAAGAGGGCACCTCGCTCTCCTCTGAGAGAACTCCTCTAACACAGGAGAAGGCTCTGGACTCCAGAGATGGTACTACTATTCCTCTGAGAGTGATCCACAGGATTCTGTATCAGTTCAGGAGGAGTGCAACCTGGGGAGTGGAGAACACTACTGCAGAAAACTTTCCATCTGTCCAGTTCTGTAAACAAGTTCTCATTCTCAAGGTCCAAAAACATTACATAGTCTGAGCGGGGGGGAGCGGGACAGCCGAGTGTTAACCCCAGGTATACGTTGTGAAATGTGCACGAGAAATGAAATGCGAAGCAACGTCGTTACGCTCTGTGTCCGTCCGGTAATGATCTGCTGGGTCTGATGAGTGGAAAAATAAACCAGAGGGAGAACGAAATGGACTCGAGGCTGTGAGCTGGGCGGGTGTGTGTTTCTGGGGTAAAATATATATGTGCCATGGTCTCGTCTCTGCAGGTCTCCAGGTCTCCCAGGCTGACAGAGAAACCACCTGGGCCAATGGCCTCCCTGACTCTGTTAGCTGGCCATAAGCCTCTTAGCTTTACGCAAGAGTTCACCAAGATAAAAGCCTTGGATTATCTCCCATCGAAAAATATCGCTTTCCCTCAGGAACAAACAAACTCAACTAAAAGTCCTAAACATAATCCATCCCTTGCCACAAGTATACATTTATATAACCAAATGTGTTAACCCTGATGGCAAGATATACATATACACTACCATGTACATACATAATCATTAAAAAAGTTTTCTCAATAGTTCTCAGGTAATCAAATATACCTATAGATAGGAACCTGAAAGCTGCTTTCCACCACTGACCAATCCAATGTGTCGGTCCTTGAGGTGGCGTTGCCGTGACAACTAAATCACCTTGCTGCTGAGGTCAAAAGGTCATATGTGGAGTGTCAAGTCAGTACCATCGCTTGAGTTTAGACACTTAAACCCATAACCCTCATTACAATGGACGGAAAGGTTTTCTTTGAGCTGCTGCTTGCAGGGAGGACTAGGTTGACACACTTGAAACTTGAAAATGACGACAGTTTGAATGTCTACAGGGCGGAGAGGCGCAGTGCGAGGGAGGCTATCGGCTGCGCGGCTTCCCTGTGTTTGTCAGCGTCTCCTCCTCCTCCTCCTCGTCCTCCTCCTCCTCCTCTTCCTGCAGAATGTGAATGGAGGAGCCCAGTAGTCTCTGGAGCTCAGGGACGCAGCGCACCAGGTCCACGAGCCCGTCCTCGTCCTCCTCCTGGTCGTCGTCCTCCTCTTTGCACTTGCCTCTGTGGGGCGCCGCCAGAGCTGAGCTCACCTGGCTGACCGACACCTGCCTCCAGAGCTCGGCCTGCGACAAGCTCACCACCTCCAGGTGAGGGTAACGCGCCCGGAATATCCGCGCCGACATCTTCAGACGCTTGAGGACGTCGGTCAGCAAGAACCAGTTGCAAAAGCTGTCAGAGAGGAACATGTGGGGTGTTAGCCACAGGTTGGGGTAACCACAAAAAGAACAAAAAAAATCTTTACCGGATCTTAAGTAAGCATTAAGAAATATACATTTGTTAGACCAGGTGTTTTCAAACTTCCCTTTTTTGGACCCCAAAGTTGACTTTCCTTAAGCCACCAACCCCAATTTGAAGTAATTTTGCCCTAAGAGGCCTGATATGATATTTTTCTTTCTGTGAAGTATTAAGATGTTCAGGCCTACACACTCACAAATTCAAAGAGTTGAAATTAAAACAATGTTAAAATAATGACGTGAACATTTTTGTATCACAGTTTCGAGTGAATTAAATTATACTGAAATGAAACTATTCCTCATTTTGCCAGAACTGAGTTAGACCAGTAGTTGCCAAAGTTTTTTATATGAAAATTGATACACATTACACTACAGACCCCTCTTTTTTCCTGAAGGGACTCCACTGCGTTTTTATTATTAGATATGACTTGGTACAGAATTATTAACTGTACTGAAGGCATTTAAAATAAAACCTGCATTCATAACAGTCATCTAAGTAGATTTTTTTTCTTTGTGCTAACTTCCAAGCAGCGATGTCAAAGAGCCCTAAGTTGTCCCTCTTCTTCCCACTTTGGGATCTGCTGACTTCTTCTGCCTCAACCAAAAACACAGTGGGGAAAACATGAGCTTCTAAATAAACCCCCAGCCTCACATAATAAAGAACCTGGGAGCCACTGTCAGCTTCAAAAGTAGAACTGAATTTTAATAATAAGGGCAGTAGTAGTACATGCGAAGCAAATAAGGAACATAAAGGCTGATACAAACATGCAGCCATAAAGCTTTATGGCTGCATGTTATGGCTTTATGGCTTCCAGTTTCTTTATGGTAATTCTTCTGTGTCACACCAGATGCAGAACAGACACAGCAGAAGTTGTGTGAGACTTACAGAGCAACACACCAAGAGCATTTTTCTATATGCAAACCTGCATAAACCAGCAAAATCCTGTACTACACAAAACTGAAATTCCCTTGAATGGCAATAAATGTAAACAGACTATACATTATACTAACAGCTGAGGCAACAGAGTCCCAACCCTCATCTTTTTTTACTGTTTTCTTTGTAGAAATTTTACTGTGGGTCATTTAACTCCCTGTACCTTTCCACTTTGGCGATTAGCTTCATATCATCCATCTTTTTCTATCACTGTTGTCTCTATCTATCAAAGCAGTAGTCTGTTTACTTATGTTAGCAGATTTCATGTTTATTATCCTACTGACACACTTTTAAAAAAGGTTTCAGTCAACAATAACAGTAAAGAGGGGATTAAGTTGATCATTAAATAGCTGGGCATGGAGAAAATAGACTTAAACTATATAACCACAAGCCGTGGCTGGTGTGTTAACTGCACTCCATTAACATCGGCATCCACTGCCCATCCATTGTGTGTCTGGTGTGTGTGTGTGAGGTTTTACACTGTGTGTGATTGTTCATTTCACCAGTGCTGTCTCATCTTTGCCAACTCACCCCTGGGTTAATGACACCTGAACATGAAAGCAGGGTAAGAGGGGCTCGGAGGAGAACTCAAACAGAAGGCAATCTTTGTCAGAGTCTCTCTCGGTCTTCTCTCGCCCCTTCTCCTCCTGCTCTTGATTCTGCTCAGACAGCAAGAAGTCCCAGCACGGCTCCTGGTCAGTCTCTGCGAAGAGAGGTTCACTGAGGTGAGCGGAGGATCGGAGGGACTCGCTATATATCTGAACTGCCAATGAGCTGCTTCTCAGGGCGCGCGGTTTGGATGCCCTCTAGTGGCCAGTCTACGCAAACCAACAACTAGAAGACTCGCTGCAAGGGATGCTCCAATCGGCAATCGACAATATCAGTGTCATCTAGGGTTAAAGCTCATTTGCTCTGGACTATGTCTATTTTACATTGTTTGCATTGGAGACGTGATGCTTTCATGAGATATTTACACACCTGAGATTCTTGATTAATAATTATTGGTAATGTGGATATGATGACCAAGTAGGTAGGACAAATAATGCAACAGCTAGAACAGTCTAATATGTTCAGAAAATGACATCCCTTTACTGTAATGCAGCAATTAAAACCAGGAAAGACAACACTTATGTTGTGTCACAATATTATGATATCCAGAATCCCAGACAATAGCTAGTCTCATATCACAATATCAATATGGTATCAATTTATCACCCAGTTATGAGAGATCCTAGAATAGCCTTCCATTTCTTCAGGTGACTGACAGTAAGAAGGATATAGTGCAATGTACGCACAAATATGAAAATACTTAATTCAACCACATAAAATAATGATGAAACAGAAACTCTGGCAGAGCTAAATTAAGGCTTTATGTTTACTCTGACTGATTATCTCGCTCAGGCAAGTTTGTAGTCTGTGGAAGTTGTTTTTACCACCGTGTGCAAGAATGAACCGCGCCACATGGCTTCTTTTCAAGATAGGAAAAAGACTCTTGAGTTTTGTCACCATGCTGTGTGCAGACACCATAAGGAATAATGCAAAGGAGAGGGCAAGCCGGATGATTGGCACAAACTTGAAAAAAAACAAAAAACAAAAAACAAAAAAACAAAAAGCACTGGCATTATCTTATGAGTGAGGAGGCAGGCCTGGTGGAGCTTCCTCTAATACTCAGAAAATTCAAGCCATTCATCAAGTCTATCATCATAACAGTTTGCTGCAGTGCACTTGCATTTGCTACTAGAAATTATAATTCAAAGTAAGAATTCAATTCATAATGGAAAGTAAATATTTAATCATATTTCTGCTGCAATTGTGCTACAGAGAAACATGCAAGTTTAAAAAATGTAAGATATTGTAGCTATACAAATAGACTGGTATTCATTTCATTGTTCAATAAAATTTAAAATGTAATTCTAATCCGAGAGTAACACACAAATCATGAATCTTGTGGCAACAACAGAGAAAGGTCTGGTTGCACGTCTGGTTATGAGTGAGGAGACACACACAGCAAACAGGAGCTGCACGTTGCATTATTTTGTTAGACTAAAGCAGATTTGCATAATGTTAATGAGTAGCATTCTAGTTTCTTCAGATTTCACTCAGAAGCAAAAGGTAGCCTTTAAATGTGACTTCATGATTATTTGATATATATCGAGATAATAATTGATATCAACTGAGATGATTAATTTTATTGCGATGACATTTTTGGCCGTATCACCCAGGCCCTAAGGGCAGTCATAAATTACCCAGAGTATTCCATTAAGTTTACAGTTTATCTGCAAGTGCTGGAATCTGCCTTCTGTTCAACCTCCCCAAATTCCCCCACCCTGTTCTCCCTCCACTGGATAACTGGCTCCCCGTGGCTGCTTGTTTTAAACTCCTGGTTCTGGTGCACAAGGCTATTTAATGGTCAAGCCCTGGCCCAGCCTTACACTCTGGCCTGTGCCCTGTGTCTGGAGGCTTCCTTCTCTCTTTTTCCTGCAGCTGATCGCTCCAGTAAGCCTGGACTGTTCTTCCCCCCTGGCCAGCGGCGGAATGACCTTCCCATCCCATAAAGGACGGCAGAGTCGCTGTCTACACTCCCTCCCAAATTGAAAACTCGTCTCCTCCAGAAACACTTTAACCCCCACCACCACCTACTGAAATGTTACATACGATAAACAAACAGATGGACAGATACATAGATTACAAGGTTTCTTACCAAAAAGGGAGCTGCCGTAAAAATCCCAGCGTAAACCGGTATCCTGTTCTTTGCGCCCCTCCAGGTCTGTGAAATATTCTGAAACAAAAGAGGTTTATATTTTATATGATATTTGGATCCAAGAAAGACATCCAATAGACATTGGACCATTACTAATTATCATCATTAGTATATCTATGCTGTAAGCCAATATATAAATGTGAATATTACGGGTGAAACGATTCATTCTCTGCATTGATTCTAAATTCTGTCGATTCATCTGCATCGATCTGCTAAAAGAAAGAAATAAAATCAATCACTCTGAACGTGGTGTGAATCGATGAAATGCTTTGAATCTAATCATTCATGATTCTTAAAACATTATGTAATCTAACAGAGCACTATAAATTGGAGCTTATGAGTCAATATTTTTTTTCACATTTCAGAGGCAAAAGGATAGTCATTACATTAGTGAATGTGTTTATTTAATGGATATAAAATTTGGGCTAAATGTTCTGAATCAAATTATTGACTACAATGTCTTTCTGTCTTTCTTGTATTTGTGTTAAATAGAACAGATCTACTAGAAATGTTTATTGCTCACTGTAATAAATACTTATGTGTAAGGGGGAGAGGGCACAGTGTTAATTCATGTGTTCATACACCATAAGATGGTTAAATGTCATGAGGGCAAATGCAGCATTTTAATATTTATCTTCATATGTTGTTTTTATTAGCTCTACTACAAAGCTGTTGTTAGCTTTGTGTTGTTTGTCTGAACTGCCCCTCGACATTTTGGTGGTCTGTCCCTTTATCTATAGTTCAACTGATGGAAAAGTGTCTAATCTAAACTTGCAGGATACATTACCTGTGAGGAAGGTCTTCATGCTCGGGCTGTGAGCCAGTTTGACTGGTGTATGTCCAGAGTAGGTGGCTAGAGTGGGATCTGCACCGTGATTGAGCAGCAACCAGACTATTGGCAGGTTATCACTCGCCACTGCATCATGAAGGGGCCTGAGGAAAAAAAAATAAAAATAAAACACTACTGTCTGAAATGTTATACCTTTAGAACAAATCTGAATCCAGTGCTATTTGCATTAACTATAGCGCCTTCCGCCTGATGCATGCTGGGATAGTCCAGCCCCCCACCCCCTACTCCCCTGGGACCCTTATTATTATAAGCAGTAACAGAAAACGAATGAATGATTAATATACCATTTGTTTTAACCTGCATGGAGCACCTGATGGGTGTGGTTCACTATGTTAACGCAATTCAATAGTGTCGGCCTAGTTACTAATCACAGAGGAGTGTTCTGAATTAACTTTCAAATACATATCTGTGACTGATTACACTTCTAAGCCCCGCCCACTTAGCACCTAAGTAAACTTAAAACAAACAATAGAAAGCATTTGCAAATACTGTCTGACCCAGGTGTGCAGAAGAGAGAACATATCACCATGGAATGTTATCTGAATATAATTCCCAGTTTTATCATACAAATTACACATGTTCACACACTGTTTTTATTTTTAACATTATATGAGCTAATATCAAAACAATATAAATCCTGTACATCAGTGGGTCTCAGTCTGTTTGGCTTGTGCTCCCCCAAAAACTGCAATGCCTGCTCCCAACTCCCAGAGACTTTAAATTTAATGATTAATGACACCAAATGATGATTTCACCTGCTAAATTTCAGGTGATTTTGATAAATAACTGGAGGTAGACTAGAGAATAGAAATTATTCCCAAACAAAAAGACATCACAAAGATTAAAAACAGGATAATCAAATCATCTCGCTTCCCTCGGGCGGGTCCCGGCTCCCGGGTTGAGAACCACTTCTATAAATCATTTGACAGGAAGCCTCACCGTGTGCCATCCTGGGCACTGCAGTTGACATCAGCCCCGTGTTTCAGCAGTATCTGGACAATCTGAGTCCAGCCTCGTGACGACGCCTCGTGGAGCGCGGTGTAACCGGCATTGTCGCGGCGGTTGACCTCTCGCACGTCCTTCTCAAGACAGTATAGAACTACATCCTAAAGAACAGAGGATGGACAGATGGATGGAATTTTAAATTAGGCAGTGGAGCCCAGAGTGGATGAATCTTCCTTAAAGCATTAACATAGGTGGTTCAAAGATATATTACCTGGTAGCCCAAGCGAGCAGCTCGTTGCAGCAAGGTCTCCCCGGCGTTCTTATTGACGATCAGCCGACGAACCTCCGGAGGAACGGGTTTTCTGGGTGGAGACTCTGGAGCGCTGCCCTTTCCTGATGAGCCTTTCTTGTTAGAGGGAGGCGATGGCAAGCTCTTTGGAGAGGCCAGGAGGCTATCTGGTTTCTTTCCATCAGAGCTGTCATCATCCATTGCAAACGAGGCACAGCGCTTGCCCAAGCTGCTGCGTTTGGTCTTAAACTAGAAAACAGATTTGGTAATGAGAAAACTGTGTGGGGTGGAATCTCATGCAATGTAATGGAAACCTAAGGCAACCGGCTCCGCATACCAGGAGCCGGTGCCGTTTAAAACCAGCTGCCATCACGGATACTGACATACATGACATTACTCATTACAGCCACAAGGAGGCACTGTAAGCTAATCTATTCATAGCGTAATATACCCATTTCCTGGGAGTCTGCAGGATTTGAAATGCACCGTAGGTTTATGAGCAAAATCAGCAAGCATCCTACCTTCTGCTCCTCGCTGTCACACAAGTGTTTGCTTTTGAACTTCCTCTTCCCTGAAGGCTTGTCATTGCACTCTGGAGAGGCCTCGCTCTCCTGGTAGCGAATGGACCCTGAGCGAGTGAACGAGGGTCTCCGCAGAGCAGGCTCTGGACTGGACGCGCTGGGACTTGGACATAGACTGGTCTGTGAATCTGGAATGACAAACTGACTTTTAAAACTCTGGTACTGGCACTGAGTGGTATCAAACAGAGGAAGAAAAAAGCACATTTTACCAAGAATCTTAGTAACTGAACTTTGTCTTAGACATCACACATCCCATCTATCAAAGTGTCTGATGCAGCATCGAACTATCTTCAGCCTCTTGCTCATCCACCCAACATTTCGGCTGCATTCCGCCCTTCATAACATGCATGCTCTTTATCAAACAGGGGCAACAGCCTGGAAACGCAGTTTGCTTGTCATCTGAAGTGCACATGCCATGTGCGCTTGTCTCCTCCCATTTTAGGGAGGATCGCGCAAATCGTAGGAGGGGATATGATAAGTGTGGTGGATCAGACATTCCATTGGATTTACTGAAGTTCACACAATTTGCGATGGGCAGTTTTGGAAATTTCTCTGCCTCCAAATAGCAGGTGCAAAATTGGCGCAGGCAGGCCTAATCTAATCTTACCCCATAGAAATCTCAGTGACAACAACAGACAATGGCCGTGTGCCCACAAAAAGTTCTATGATATTCTGAGATCTAATAAATTAGATCAAGTTAGCTGCTTAGAGTGCAGTAATATATTTCTAAGGGCGCCTCAGAGAAACACATATTGAACATATTATCTGACCATTTTTGGGACTAAACCAAGCAAAGACGGGATATTAAAATATACAATTGGCTTTATTTATGTTGGCATTTTAGGGAGACGTCAGCTGTATCAATGCCATCCACGCCCACCTGACGTGCGACAGCTGTACGACTTGCTCTGCCTCTCAGCTCTGTTTTGGTCACCGGTCGCAATGTTTTAATGAAGGCAACCTTTTCTTTTCTTCTTTTTTTATATGGCATGTCATAACTCTCTCTCTCTCTCTCTCTCTCTAGCGAACTGGTTGCAAGCTGCCTACAGCACAAACTCCAGTGCTCCACCATTCAAGTGCGCACGTTAAGGTCTACGCAAAACTGCTACTACAACGCAGCCCAGATGCTGACTGTGCAATTATCTGCTTCCTTAGTAAATCTGATATTAATTCCACGCAAATTGTGACCGCAAATTGCCTGAAACGTGCAGGGCAAAGTGCGCTGTGACTTTCATGTACATAAATCTGGCCCAAAGTATTTTTATGTGCTCATTTGTGCCAACATCAGACTGCATGATGCTTCCTGCTCCAACGGCCCGGCCTCAGCCAATGAGGAAGGTGCTGAAGCAGGGCACCTGCGCTGCACTGTCTAAGAGAACTATTCTGGACTGCTTTTCGCATTCTCACACTCTGGATTTATCTATATATCAGCTTGCACCATTTCTGATCTGTAACGGGAGAGGACAGTGCTACAACTAGCCCAGAGATGAGTCACCGCTGAAAATAAATCTTTGTTTCTGGTTTTAATTCTGATGAAGGCCACGAGGCTGAAACATCAATTTTTAACAATCCAATAAGAGATTTTTATGCACTTGAATGGGAGCGGCACTTTTTTCCACCTGAACAATTTCTGATCTGCACATATTTCTGTACATTCTCCGCATGTGTCTGTACCTGTCTTTAGACACACTGCTGTAATATGCTACCTCAACTTATAAATATGCTCTGATAATTACAGTGATAATGGGAAGAGACATCAATGCCCAGTGTCACCTTTTCTGCATATGTGGAAACTCCCTCTGTAGTTTCTGATGAGGTTAAAAACTTTGTAATGCTCATATCCAAATCCGTGTACTCTGTACTCATATATGTTATCTTATATCTATTATTAGTTATTTGCAATGCATGTCACACTTACACAATTTCTATACACATGTATGGCCTTGTGTAGACATAATTGTTAATACAACACACATCTGGCACATTATGCATATAAGTTTGCTTTCATTGTACTATTTCTCAATTTTTATATACTTTATATATCTTACTATTTTGATCTCCATCATTTTTGTGCATTTTCATACATACTTCACTTATTTGTTCATTGTCATGATCTATTGCTGTTATTTTAATGCATTCACATGATGCTGTGATTCAGTTTTTCTTCCATACTTTTTAGTCATACATTTCTGCATCATATGTTTTCAACTTGTTGGAGCTGAATGCTATCAGATGTTATGTTTAATACCTCTATTTTCTATACTCTTATTCATATTCCATTTTTCTTTGCTGTATCCTTTTACTATTTCTCTGTTGCAATGCCCCAAATTCCACACAGGGGTCATTAAACTTTAATCTTACTTCAATTTGAGTTTGGACTACAAGGCAAATAAAGATGATGAAAATCAATTAGTTAGACAGTTTCACTATAAACCTGTCATAAGCTGTTAGTCATCATATAGATGATTCAAGATCAGTGTTAGAAGAATATGTTGTAGATTGTAACACCAAGAGGCTGTAACACTTAAAATTTAAGCATCCATATTTTGGCACTGTAATAGTTTTTATCATTTTTTTTACAGCTGTACTTTTTGGAAAAATTTGACTGGAAAAAGTAAGATAAGATGAAATTCATTAATGCAGAAATTGGATACCTGCTGAAATTCCAATGTCCTGTCTCAGGGAGTCCGATTCCTCAAGCTGTTCTCCATCTTCCAACTTCTCTTTCTCTATGATGTATTCCCCAGTCTGATATTTTCTGTTACGGCAGCGCCGGCGTTTCTTGCGAGCAGGGGTGTCTCCATCTGCGCTGGTTGTCTTGGCCTTGCCCTGAAATACTCGCTCTGGCAAGGGGTTGGTGCGAGGCCTCCCTCTGGGACGGCGAGCAGGTTGGGTGGGAGGCGGAGGTGAGGGTGGGGGAGGAGGTGTTGGGGGAG
>OMLF01013482.1:0-15880 GCA_900302615.1 Holocentrus rufus | reverse complement strand
GCGTTAACACTTGCCCAGCCCTAAAAAACAAAACAAAAACAAAAACAAAAAAACAAATAAAAAATAAAATGAGAGGCATTTTAGGAGAAGTTGGATGGTGGGAACGATAACTGCTGAAGACGTGTTCAGCAGTTATAACTCCTACCATCTAACTTCTAAAATGACTCTCATTTTAAAAAAAATCTTAGATGTGTATTTCAAATACAAATGATATATTGTCTAAATAAGACAGCTTCGGAGTTGCTGTAAGGTTTATTTTTTACTTTGAATTTGACAGAGCTAGGCTAATGACTCCTGTAGACTCCAAATCTTTATGCTAAGCTAACAAGAATTGCTACCCATAGGAACCGAACCAGTGGACGTACAGAGGTGAAAATGGTATTGAGCATCTTGTCTCCATCAGAGTAAGCCAGAAAAAGGGTATTTTGTCCAAAATATTGGAGTATTCCTTTAAAGATTAGTTCATAAAGATTGGCCACTTACACTAAGTATATTATACATAAAATATTCAGATATTGTATTATTTCAGTCCAGTAATTATAGAGTTGATAGTCACCAGTTATTGGGTCATTACCAGCAAAGTAACATTCTCTTAGTGAGACTGTAGCTGGCCAAGGTACTCTGCACTTCGGTTGGAAAACTTGTTAATTTCTGCAGTGTGGGCTTTTTTGTGTGTCAGTGTTTACATTTTTGAACACTCAAACTAAGACAATTCCCATGCGACTTCCAGGTACTAACATTTGTCCCTGTCACTTTTCTCCCATATTGTTTGTGCAGTTGTGTCTCCCACTGGCTCCCGTCCGCCGAGCCGCAACCGTAACAACGAGATGCCTGGTGATGAGGACCTTGGCTTTGAGGCTGCTGTTGCCGCGCTTGGTAACAATATTAATTTCCTTTCTCTGTATTATATTATCAAAGTTTTTATATGTCTGCCAATTAGTGGTGAAGCTGCTGCTGCACAGGAAAATATGGTACCACCATGGTGGCCAGTCAGTGTAATTAATACCTTCTCCTGCTGTTTCTCTTTTCTCCTCACCCTTCACCCCTCATTCCTTTACTCATTGCTGTGGCCCTCTTGTTACTCCTTCTTTATCTTTTACTTTCCTCCCTTTCTCATTCCTGTCCTCATTACCCTCTTGTCCTGTCTCCCCTGCTACCTCCATCCACATCCCTGCATGTTGTCTCCATCCCTGGTTCATCTGTAGGTATGAAGACTACAGTGAGCGAGGCAGAGCATCCTCTGCTTTGTGAGGGAACCAGGAGGGAGAAGGGTGACTTGGCTCTGGCTCTGATGATCACATATAAGGATGACCAGAGCAAGCTCAAGAAGGTATCTGGTTTTAAACAATTAATTCTCTGTGCAATGTTTTGCGAGGAATCTGTTAGTTTGCTTTATGGCACTAAACAGGAAGAGTTCTTACAGTGCGAATACAGCCAAAACAGAGTTTCTGACAGTGGCATAATAGAACAAGTTAAAGACTGGGAAACCAGACAGGAAGCAACAGTGGAATATGGGAAAATTATTATTTTTTTGGCTTCTATCAGAAGAATGAACGGTGTATAAAATTGCAGCGAAATTTGCAATCTGAAAATTCAAACTGAAGATATCTGTCAAAATCTGAATCTCTTTCGTGAATAAAAGGAAAATGGTGCAGTATCTTTCTGAGTGTTTGTTCATCAGGACTCATAATTTACGTAGGTGCTGTCAAATGAAACAGATTCCAGGTTTGTTGTTCATGGCCAGTCTGGTCTGTATTTATTTACATGGTCATGGTACATCTTTGCTAGACAGTTGGGTCAGAAGGCAACTGGTGGTGCAATCAGACTATGAATACTTAAACCTGAGAAATACCTGAGAAAGCAAGGTATGGCACTGTCTTCTGTGTTAGAAGTGTTTATTCCTCACAAAAAAGAGATTCGATACTTGACCGAAACTTTACTTAGATTGCGCGTTGCTGTAATCCTGTACTTAATTCATTCTTCTATTGGAAAGCTATGGATTTATACTGTGATGGTTCAGCCATCTATTGACTCTGTGGTATGTTCTCAGTTGATGTGCAAGCAGGAGCTGGGACACTAATGCTAAATGCAAAAAGCATCAGTATCAGTGAATATACTACATGTGTTGAAAATTAATATGTGGATATTTTGCAATTTCGAGTCCTAATGGTGTGAAACAGTTTTTACTCTGCCTTCTCATCACTTTCCAGAGATTTTTGAGAGCACTCATCTTTCTCATCTCTCTCCCTCCCGCCCTGTATTACTCTATTTTCTGAACTCTTTTTGTCTCTCACACTCTTTCTCGCTTTGTCTTTCTCTGTCCTGTCTCTCTCTCTTCCTCTCCCTCTTCCCAGATCTTGGATAAGTTGTTGGATAGAGAGAGTCAGACCCACAAGCCTCAGACTCTCAGCTCTTTCTACTCCAGTAAGCCAGCAGCTGGCAGCCAGCGCAGCCCGTCCAAACACGCCACAGCTACCAGTCACAGTGGGGTGGGCGCAGCCACCGGGGGGATCTCCAAACACCCTCCAGCATCTTCCTCTGCTACGGCTGTAGCCTCGTCTTCCTCCAGCTCTTCCTCTGCAGTGGTGCTGGCCAGTGGAGGGGTGGGACAGCAGGCTGGGCTAAACCCAGTACAGAATAATACCATAGCAGGGGAGGGTGCTGCTGAGCCCCGAGAGCAGGGTAAGAAGCTCATTCTTTGCTCAGTAGCACACTGTGTCTTCTCATACTGGTCCTTCAGGTCCTTCAAAAGTTTAAGTGATACAAAATAATTATCAAGATGTCTTAATTCAGTTATTGGAGGTCTAATTTTCTCTGCACTGAATGTTCACTTTTGGATCAACCCAGAACAGGGTTAGTAGCACAGTATGCATCCTATCAGCTTCATTAAACTAGTTGGGCTTCATGTCCCTGAATAATAATCATCATCATCGTCATCATCATCATGATCATGATCATGATCATCATCATATTCTGTACATGTAGTAGTTTCTCTGGTCTTGCAAGCTTTGTTTCTGTATTTTGGTTTTTAAATTGGTCTTAAACCCAATTCCAGGTAGCAAAAAGGTTTTAGCAGGTCTTAAATTTGACTTTAGGAAACCTGCAGATACCCTATACTGCTATACAGTGAGAAATCTGAACATATGAAGGAGATACCTTACACCTAAATGATGGTCTTTTCACCTTATTTTCATTGGCCTTTTTCACAGCAGCCATCTTGACATAAAATAACAGGTAAACACAGGTGTTACTAATGACATTAAGGCTCCATTCTGTTTAAGTGTATCGGTCTTTCCAGTGAGCCAGCATAAACAATAGCAGGACCTTGGCTCCGTTAAATGGGGCAGAACCTTCATTAATGTCATTAGTAACACCTGTGTTCACTTTGCTAGTTCAAGTCAAAGTGGCTGCCGTGAAAAAGGTCTATTGAGCCACATATTGGTTACATCACAGTGGCATCAAATGTCTGCAAAATTAGTTATTTATTCCCATTGACAACAAATAATTCAATCCATCTCTTATTTACAAATTGCCTGCACTTCTCCTGTTCACTGTAATAGTACATTTGCTGATTAAAGCAAAATTGCGACCCATGACGTTTTGAATATGTTAATAGAATACAATAGAGCTCAACTATATGTGGTGTACATACCATACTTGTTTTGTAGGTATAGCGTGATGTAGCATAAAAGTGACTTTGAAACAACTATGCAGCCAGCTTTATTGTCTTGATCTAAACCTCCCATCTCTGTTCCCTTGCGGCATCAGATGGGCAGCCATCAGCATGTGACCAGCAGAATGAAACCGCTCCCTTCAAGGCTGAGGCCACAGTACCCAGCCGGCTGGCGCTGGGGGGCCGGGGCGGGTACAGTGGGCGCTGCTGGGGCTCACCTGTCCGCCAGAAGAAAAAACACACTGGTAAACACTTTGTATTCTTTACTTGTCATTTATAGGGAAAATTACAGAAATAACAATGTCATCACCTCTACCTCGGAAAACCAATTCAGCATACAGCCAAATTATTAGCAAGAAGAAGACAAATGCAAGATACAATTGCCATGCATGATCTGCTTAAAAATCTCCATCAATTGACTGTAAGCATTATTGTGTATTCAGTGTTGGAACATCGTCAGAAACTGTAGAAGATGAGAAAAACTCTCCTACCAAAACAGCTGTCAAACTGGTATATGTGATGGTTGTGTTTGGGCAGGCATGGCAAGCATTGACAGCAGCGCTCCAGAGACGACTTCAGACAGCTCCCCCACCCTCAGCCGACGGCCGGTCCGGGGGGGCTGGGCGGCAGCATCCTGGGGGCGGGGCCAGGACAGTGACAGCATCAGCAGCTCCTCCTCCGATTCGCTGGGTTCCTCCTCTTCCAGCGGCTCTCGCAGGGCAGGAGGCGGGGCTAGGGCCAAGAGCACCGACACCAGCAGGTAAAAACACACTTCCTCTAGGTAAGCTTACTGAGATAACCAACAAAGATCATATTTATTAAAAAATAGCCTAAAGGTTTCAGAAGAGGGCATGTGAGCAGACGTTTACTAGTTGGAATCCGCTGGTTAGAGAGCAAGGCTGTTAATTACTTTGGTGGCCAACAGAACTGTTTGTTGCCATGCAGTTCTAATGCTAAACTCAAACTGTCAAGTCCAAAAAAGCACCAAAAGGGGAGCATTCACTACACTTAAAAGATAGGCAGGAATAACACATTTTTTACACCATGAATTATTGGCCAAATCAAAGAATAAACGTTTCTGCTGAGTCGGCCTTCATCAGAACTATTCGTTGCTTTGTTCTAGAAAACGTAGATGGACCATAATCAATGTGTTGTTAATTCCCCTTTGTCCAGGTACAAAGGACGTCGTCCTGAGTGCCATGCGCCCCATGTGCCGAACCAGCCTTCAGAAGCAGCGGCCCATTTCTACTTTGAGCTGGCCAAGACGGTGCTGATCAAGGCCGGAGGAAACTCCTCCACCTCCATTTTCACGCAGCCCTCAGCCAGCAGTGGCCACCAGGGTCCACACCGCAACCTGCACCTCTGTGCCTTTGAGATTGGCCTGTATGCGCTGGGCCTCCATAATTTTGTTTCACCCAACTGGCTGTCCAGGACCTATTCCTCCCATGTATCCTGGATCACTGGTGAGTGAAAGTTGGAGAGAGTTAGATAAAGAGTGATAGTGACAAAGAACTCTACTGACAGAATATAAATAACAATGACAAGCTGGATTCTTAAAAAACACATCTCATATTTTGTTTTTGTGCGTGTGTATGAAGGAGTTACATTTACTTGGTCTCAGTAGTGAAATATCCACTGAAATGTTTGGGGCAAAATACCCTTTTATCAACTTACCCAGACTGAAACAAGATGTTTGTTACCATTTTCACCTCTGTACATCCATTGGTTCAGGTAGTATTTTGTGTTAGCTTAGTATAAAGACTTGAAGTCTACAGGAGTCATTAGCCTAGCTCCATCCAAGTGAAAAAATAAACCTTAGAGCAACTCTGACGCTGTCTTATTTACACAATGTATTGTGTATTTGAAATACACATCTAGGTTTTTTTTTCCCAAAAAAAAAGAGGTGTTTTAGGAGAAGTTAGATGGTAGGCACTATCACCAGTGAGCACGTGCTCAGCGGTTATAGCTAATCTGTGCTTTTTGTGTGTAGTCCTGATCACATTTCTGTATTAATACCATTTCTGACTTTACGCTCGACCATCTCAGTGAAAGTTTCCTCTTCTTTCTGTGCTTCCTGCCCACTCATTTTCTTCCTCATATGTTTTTCATTCTCTGTCCAGGTCAAGCCATGGAGATTGGCAGTGCTGCCCTTAACATCCTGGTGGAGTGTTGGGATGGTCACCTCACTCCTCCAGAGGTTGCATCCCTGGCGGACCGGGCATCGCGGGCGAGAGACCCCAACATGGTTCGGGCGGCAGCTGAGCTGGCCCTGAGCTGCCTACCACATGCCCATGCCCTCAACCCCAACGAGATCCAGAGAGCTCTGGTGCAGTGCAAAGAACAGGTAGAGTACATTAAATTGTGTTGAATGCATGTTTCTTCAGTGTTTCTTGTAGGACAGTCAGGACCTGTATGTGCTGGTACCCCACATGACAACAGCACAGATGTTTTCATGTAGAAGGTGATGTTTACAAGATTTAAATGGGCTCAATAATGATTCTGGTTTTCAGCTTTGGATCCAGATGCAAATTTGTTATTTAGAGCCCTTAATCACTGTTACAGTCTCAAAGGGTTTTACAGGCCCACAGTTTATAGAAAACAAAACACCCCTTGACATGACCCCTCATAAGAAAAAACTGGCCCCCAAAAATTCCAGAAGCCAAGAGGGAGAAAAATTCAAGATCACAAAGAGAGGGAAGTCCATTCCAGCCAGCCCGGAGTGCAACGTACTGAGTGTACAGTTACTTGCTGAAATGAAATGTAAATGCTTCACCAGTGCAGGTACTAAAAGAGTCTAAAAAGTCTTGAGTAAATTAAATTTAAAGACTTCAAACATATACAAATATCTTAAAAAAAGGCTCATTTTTTTACCATGACCATAAATGCATGTTCAGTCTTAGATTACTACAGAGTGGGGCTAGTACAATGTGCTTTTCATGTTGCATGCATGGCCTTAAACGTTTAATTTCCTGGCAGTTTTTATTGCACTGGTCATTTATAGTCTCAGAGATATCTTCAGTCAGAAATAGGCTGTTTTTACCTGATTTTTTGTTGTTGAATTGGTCTTAAATTTACATCCAGGGAGTATTGTGAAGTCTTCAAAAGTAAAACTTGTAAATACCTCCAGTAGAGAAGACTGTGCCAGTCAAATAAAGGGATTTTTAATTCATAGAAAGAATGCATTGGTCTTTTGATTTGTTTTGAGTCTTGATGATGCCTTGTTTATATAGTAACAAATACAGAAAACAATGTGTTATTATTCAGTGAGTTAATTTCCCCTCTGTTGTCTTCTCTTCTGACATCATCCATTCCCATCAATCACTTCTCTCTCTCTCTCTCTCTCTCTCTCTCCCTCTCTCTGTCACTCTGGCTCTTTCTTTCAGGACAATGTAATGCTAGAGAAGGCCTGCATGGCAGTAGAGGAAGCAGCCAAGGGTGGTGGTGTTTATCCTGAGGTGCTGTTTGAGGTGGCCCATCAGTGGTACTGGCTGTATGAGCAGTCAGTGGGTGGGGGTTTAGGCCAACAGCGGGAGGTGTCTGGGCGCTGTGGGGCCAATGGTGGATCAGGCAGAAGACCCCCAGAGCCTGGCTGCGGTGTGCTCGACAGTGGGGCCAACATGGACTCCTCTGGGGTTGCCACGGTCACAGCTTCTGTCACAGCAGCGGCAGTTGTGCCCGTCATCTCTGTGGGCTCCACCATCTACCAGTCCCATGCCATGCCCGGCCAGGCCATGGCTCACCCCCATGGCCAGGGCCTGCACCCCTACACCACCATCCAGGCTCATCTGCCCACAGTCTGCACCCCGCAATACCTGGGACACCCTTTGCAGCATGTCCCTCGACCCACTGTGTTCCCTGTGTCCGGGGCTGCCTACCCACAGGTCAGAACGCTTTTTATGATTTGAATAATTTGTCATTTTGTAATCTTTCCTTTTCAGCCCTGCTAGTGATACAGTGGGGTTCTATAGTTAGCCAAGTCAGTTGGTCAGTCGGTTAGTTATGTAATCTTGGGTTTATTTTCACTTTGATTTGGAGACTCTTAGGTTTCACTTGAGACTCTTTCACTTTTAGCAGGGAGAAGTCTTCACAATGTAACTTAGTTTAATCAATGTTTCCATACTGTAGTGCCCCGCCATGGTCAGATCCATTTTTCAGTTTTATCAATTAAGTGTAGCCTGTTTATGCTAAGACACACCTTCATTGCTTACTGTCGACTGGGCCCGCCCAAGATCATAGAAAGATTTGGGCTGGGCTGGCTGGGCTCAGTTGTTATGCTTATGTAGAGTTCAGCTCAGGGCTCTGAAATCGAGCCCCTATGCACAGATTAAAAACAAAAATCTTTAATGTAAATATAAAAGGATTCGTCCTTTATATAAAATAATATAAACAGTACATATAGCCTAACTTTATAAATTATGGAAGAGAAACGTTAACAGTGCACCTAGGTACACACTTGCTCCAAATTGACATTCAGTGTAACTTGGTGTCATAAGTCTTTAAAGTGGATTCAGCTAGTTGGCGAAGATTTGGATTTAAGTTCATCTCAAGAAGTGTTCCTTCAGTCCCACAACAAAGTATTGAGTCCATCTTCACTTACTTAGAAGTTGGTTTGTTTAGGGTTTTTTGTTATGTGTTAAGCAGCATCATACACCTTTTGCATTTACAGGTCACACTCCATAACAGTTAATATTCAAATTAGACTAGACAATTCTAGTTGAAGCCGGATCACCACTGTAACTTCAGTCACTGAAACTGAACAGTTTCTACTCTGCTGTTTCATGTTTACAGCATGTGTGCTGGTATGTATGTGCACCAGCAGGAAATTCCACCAGATCAAGCATGGGGCAGGGGCCACATTGCCTACCATCTGTCAGTCTGATCACTTTTATTAACAGCCCACTAAACAGCCTTTTTGCAGTTCAGTCACCTCCCTGCAGGAAAGCAGAGCTCATCAGCACTCATTGCATGTGGTCTAGTCCCCGGAACTGGGAGAAGATAGCTATTGGCTCCCAGGAATGAAGTCATTCCGTCTTCTACTGGCTCCTGGGGCCAGAGATTTATTGGAGCTTTTCAATTTGGACTTAAGTAACACTGTTTATAGCAAGTATGCTTGTTTTGCTTGGCTCTGCCTTTAACACCCCCTGACTAGCTAACCAGTTAGCTTAAGTACAAATAATGATAGCTCAAGATAGTAAGAGTGTGAATATCAATTTGCACTCACATTCATTGGTGCATATGTATAATTTTTGTGGAAACTAATAAATGTGTATCTTTCAGTTACTAAAGAATGCTGGTCCTCTTTTCTAAGGGCTTGCCTATTTATAATAATGCTTAATCTATTGGCTCCTCTCTGAGAATAGGTGCAATCATATCTGGAAATGAGTTAATGTATGGGGGAAGCTTAAAAAGTCACAATCATTACCCAGCTAAACCTGTGACTTCGCAAGTTTGAGGTTAAGGTGCTGTTACTCTATTAAGTTAGACTAAATCTTAAACTTGTTTGAGGAACTGAAAATCTTCGGTTTATGTCAGACTGTCAACAAACAAATCCTTACTCAGTTATCCACATATGAGGAACGGAGCATGGATCAGATGTGTCAACAAGAAGACAGTAATGGTTTGTCAACTAAATGCCCTGGTTAGCTAGCTCAGTAGTTCTCAAACCAGTCCTCAAGGATCCCCTGTCCTGCATGTTGTTAGTTGCTTCTCAAAGCCAAGGCTGCAAGCCCAGGAAGGGCCGGTCCTTGGTAGCACAGCACTACGAAGGCTACAAAGGCTGCACAGGCTTCTGATTTGAAATTGAGGCCAGATGTGTGTATCATGTACATTGCTGGACATATCAATTTTGCCATCACGCTCTTATATGCAGTACACGATGGACAAGGAGCTTTTTTGCCTTTTCCTTTTTAAGAACTTTGTGGAGATGGAGGACAAATAGTTTAACATTACATAATAGTTTAACTTACACTAAAGAAAAAAGCTGGATGGAGCAGCAGGAATTCTCTGTCAAATTGACTTCTGCTTCCTTTATGCACGGGATTCAGAAGGTGGCAGTAATCACCTAAAGCTGTTTGCCAACTGCTTAAACACACCATAGCAAGAAGAACATGATGTATGCACAGATTGGTGTACATACGGCTGGGAAGAGTATATCTTACCTGTTCTTGTAAAACTGCTGAATGAAGGCTGCAATTCTCGGCTGTATATGAAGGATCCCTCAGATTAGAACAGCTTTCAATGATGGAGAAGCTGAGATGCTGCCTACCTCGGTTGCAGTCTAGGCTTTGAGAAGTACCTATTGTTCCCAGCTCTACTCTTGGACACCTGATCCAATTAAGGGCCACGCACTTTTATATATACCCTGTTCAGGTAAATCTGTTTCAGCCAACCAGAATTATGCCTGTAAGTGGATCCAGTGCAATATGGGAAGCGAGAATCTGAATACAGCTCAATTCCACATAGAGTTTTATGTATTCATCTGTACTGCCAAGCAGCAAAGTTTTACACCATGTAGACCTCATAGGTGAGGGGTAATCCTGCAGATGGTGCCCTCAGTGATTTCTTTCCGCTTTTAAAGTTTGAAAGGGAAGGGCTTCCCCAAAAACATAAGTTCAGTTAATGAAATGTCAGCACCTGCTCCTTCCCCGCTCATTGACAAGACAACATTGAACTAAGGTTATTGACAGTATCGTAAAAAATGACACTTGAGCCATTAGAGAAAATAGAACCCAGTTCTATTAAACCCACTTTTCTATTAAAAAGATCTAATTGTGCGGTCATAAAGAAAACTATTTAAGTGGACCAACTTAATATGGGCAACTTAGTGTGATCAGATGTAACAGGAACTGCCAAAGGAATCCATAGCTGGAGAACACATATGGGGCTTAATAGGCCTTCATGTTAGCTGGTAGACTGATAGCACCTCTCCGTGTTAAAAGATACATACAGGCTGCCTAACCAAAATATTGAACATTTGTTGTTGTTTTGTGATGTTCCGGTGCAGTTCTCCTTATCCAGTTTTTATTATTAGGAGAGATTACGGAAATCCCTCTCATTCACAATCAGAAAAAGATGGAGGAGAGAGAAGAGACAAAATGCCCTTCAGTTTTTGGCCTTGTTTCACACTGTATGAATCCTCTAGAGTTTAATTCCTGGAGGAAGAGTGGAATTATCAAACAGACAATGGTAGAACATTTTACTCAGATGCAGTTCCAGCCTTCTGTAACATTCTGTCAATATGGGTTAGGAAAAGGTTTTCTTCCACTAGAACTCATATTCTTTTTATTAATTATAAATGTTTAAATTGATCATTATGTTCAAATATTAATTTTAGGTGCATAAGGGAATGTCTGCAGCTGGAATGGGAAAGATGTGAAGATGACTTTGAAACTGCACTGTTGGACTTTGGAAACTAGGCTAACTACCTGAATAGCTGCCAGGCAATCAGTATGCATAACCTGAGATGTTTGACTTCAGAAATGAAATTTTTGAAACTCACTCTAGGCTGTGTATCTGTCAAAGAGTCAAAGCAGAAATGTCAGGGGAAACACTTATTGACAGTGGCTTGATTGCTAGTGGGGAGGCCAACATAGTTACAGAACTATTTGTAGCAGCCACGTAAGAGTTTTGTGTATAAGAAAATCTTTAAATCCGTCCATTTTGATGACCCAAACACACTCAGACTGTGTTGTCTTATGTGTGTGGTTGTGGGTGGTCCCCACAAGGAAAAAGGCACATTTGGCTTGTTTGTTAAGGTTAAGTGTTAGAATTAGGGTTAGGCATGGAGTTGGTTATGGTTAAGATTAAGGAAAAGCTGTAAAGAGCGAATGTAAGTCAATACGGTGTCCCCACAATACCAACGTGTGTGTGTGTGTGTGTGTGTGTGTGTCTGTGTGTGTGTGTGTCTGTGTGTGTGTGTGTGTGTGTGTGTGTGTGTGTGTGTGTATACTTTCTCAGGGAATGCATCCGGCTTTTATTGGTGCCCAGTACCCATTCTCAGTTGCCACTGGGCCCCATCCGCCCATGGCAGCCACTGCTGTCACCTTTCCTGGCGTCCCTGTACCGTCCATGACTCAGATAGCCGTCCACCCCTACCACACAGAGACTGGCCTGCCCCTCAGCACCACTGTAACAGGTCAGAACAACTGGCTGTGTGTCATTTTGATTCAGTTTTTATTAAGCTTACTGCATAACAGTAATGGGCCACCATTCATTTCAGGTTTGTCTTATCTTTGATGCAAAATCTGTACATAATCAATCACTCATTATAGTATAGCAGGATAGTATTCCATGATGGTGTCTGGGGAATCAGTGATTTTTCATTATGAATTCTTCTTACAAGCAAGGCAGTTAGTCTTGATGCTACCAGGGGAAGTTGGTGTTTATTGACTTAGTGTGTATGGGTAAGTCCTAACTAGAATGGTATTCTGTGAATGTCATATTTGTTTCTAGTAGGCGGTGTCCACTCAGGCTCCACCATCCAGGCCATGCAGGGAGCCTCTCTGCCCGCCCTCTCCTCCCAGCCCGCCTCATTGGTCAGCACTCCTTTTCCAGCTGAAGATGAGCAACACAGCCAGCCAATCAGCCAACAGGGCCTGCACTACCTGCATTCTGCTTACAGAGTTGGTGAGTATCATGGGGTGGGTGGATTTGTTTAAAGGAATATGCCAACGTTTTGAGACAAGACCAGACTGAGACAAGATATTCACTACCATTTTCACCTCTGTACATCCACTGGTTTGGTTCCTATCCCATTTCGTGTTAGCTTGGCATAAAGACTTGAAGTCTACAGGAGTCAATAGCCTAGCTTTGTCAAAGTGAAAAAAGAAAGTCTCCTGCAACTCTGAAACTGTCTTATTACACAATTTATCATGTGCATTTCAAATTCCGGATTTTTTTTTTTATTTTTAATAATGAATCATTTTAGGAGAAGTTGGATACTAGTTTGGAACTATAAATTATTAAGTTAGAAACTATAGTTAATACACATGATACATTATTTAAATAAGATGGCTTTGGATTTGGCATAAGGTTTTTTTTTTTTTTTCTCACTTTGACGGAGCTAGAGTAATGACTCCTGTGGAATTCAAATCTTTGTGCTAAGCTAAAACAAAATGCAAACATAGGAACTGAACTAGTGGACGTACAGAGGTGAAAATGGTATTGAACAAATTGTCTCATCTCAGTCATAAAAAGGTTATTTTTTGCCCAAAACGTTGGAGTAAGGATCATGGTACCCTCATGGTCAGGTGATGGGCAGACACCAGCAATCGTGTATTTTACTGCTGTATTGGAGAGCATCAAAACAAACATATCTGAAACATGCACCTGTAGCTTCACATGATGTGGTTTAGTGCATCTCCAAGTTGTTTTAGAATAGGCTTACCACAGTGCTTAGTGAAACCTATCATTTTCCAAAGTCTGTTGTTTCCTGGTGTAAGAGGTGTTCTGATCGCTTTTTCCAAATGTATGTTAGCTGTGTGAATATG
Organism: Holocentrus rufus; assembly: GCA_900302615.1. Lineage (NCBI taxonomy): Eukaryota > Metazoa > Chordata > Actinopteri > Holocentriformes > Holocentridae > Holocentrus > Holocentrus rufus. The sequence continues at coordinate 2,719 of OMLF01013482.1, read as the reverse complement.
AAGCAGGGCGCTGCTTCAGCAGAGAATGTGTTTTTGAGTAACCATCACTTTTTCTTTGTGTGTGAAGGCATGCTGGCGTTGGAGATGCTGGGAAGGAGAGCTCACAACGATCACCCCAACAACTTTTCACGTAGCCCACCCTACACCGAGGACGTCAAATGGCTGCTAGGACTGGCTGCAAGGCTGGGTGAGCACATTTATAGATAATGTGTCAGATTGTTGCCAGGATTTATTGTTAGGTGGACAGGTTTATGAATCATTTTTAAAAATAAAAAACAAACATTACAAAATGCTTTAAATTACATCTGAGACTCATATTATGGGCAACCTTGAGTGTGCGTCTGGTCTTTGACACATGTACTTGACCTATCTTTTAATGTGTGAAAAGCCAGTTGAGAAATGTGGATGTGAAATATTGATAGGCCTTCATCACAGCTTCAGGGTCCAGATGTCAGGAGTCTTTGCCAGAATGCTAAATGACATGCTGGGGAATTCTGGTATAGATTCACTTTTTACATGTTGACTTCTGGCATCACACAGAAATGTTGTGCAGAAATACTTGCTTCGCTTTTTTCAATATTAGTATTTTCCACTGCAGATGTCTTATACATTTCTTTGATTCATTTCATTGATTGTAATTAAAACCCTTTAGGCTCCTACAGACTGTCAGAGCCATAGGGCTTGTAAAGTTATACTATGATGTGTCTTCTGACTCCCCAGATTGAGTCTAAAACCAAAACTAAATCTGAATCAACCAGAAAATAGAGCTCTACAGGATTTTTCCTGACTCAGAAAGAAGCTTAGTTGGTGCCTTAGCACAGCCAGTCTAGCTTCATTACCGTAGCCAATTTAACAGACAAACCCTGCTATTCCAATTTTATGCTTTTATGGACACCAGTTGTCCCAATTTAAGCACTCTTTATATTTTTGAAAATCCACCTTTATTTATATTTCTATGGCCTAGAGAACTAGAACAGATAAATTGGTCAGTATTAACTGATCACTTAGTTTGTTCTCAGCATAGTTATTGTGTCTGGGATCTTTTACTTCGATTGTACGAAAGATGATAGCCATTGCCTTGACAATTTTAAGTACTTCTTATTTAAAGACAGAATTAGCCCAGTTTGTTAGTGCTAGTACATTTAGGTTGCATCAGATTTCCTGATGATTTGATAAATCAGACATGTACAAAAAATCCCATAACTGTCTAATTTGACCATACAACAAATTTGTCAGCTACAACTACGTTATCACATCAAATCAAATCAAATAAAAAAAGAAACTGATTGAGGATGGAGTACATGTTCATGGATTATTTAGGAACCAAAATACATTTCTGTTGGTCCTTGATCGCTTTGGTCCCACCTCTCTTTCGTGCACTTTAGCGGCTATAATTCTTCCAGAAAATAAAAGAAGAAATAGAAATAGAAAATAAAAGTGATTGAAATTTTTATTTTATAATGGAGGAAAATTCCGGACTCAAATGCCAAATTACACTCTTTTTCTTGCTCTTTTTTTTACTCCTCTGTCTTCATCCTTCACCCATTATTCTGTTCTTTCCTTATCCAATCCTTCCCTTTCCTTCCAACATCTGTGATCCTCCTCTACTCTCATCTCAGGAGTCAACTATGTCTACCAGTTCTGTGTTGGGGCAGCAAAGGGCGTTCTCAGCCCGTTTGTCCTGCAGGAGATCATCATGGATGCCCTGCAGAGGCTGAATCCCGCCCACATCCATGCTCACCTCAGGACGCCTGCCTTCCACCAGCTGGTTCAACGCTGCCAACAAGCCTACCTGCAGGTAAACTCTCAGTCAAACAAATAGAATAGTAGGACTAGACATAAATCAGTCTGCTGATAATATCAGCCGATAATGCTGTTGAGCAGGTTTAAAACCTAACCCTAACCCTTGAAATAGATATGGATGATCATTCCTTGTAAATTAAATAAAATGTCCTACCGGAAATGAACTAGCTAAAGATAACCTGTTAGTTTAGCTAGCCAGCCGCACGCAAAACATTTTATGTATTTTAGTTGCCACTCTTCAGTTTGGCATACACAATATCCACCATGACAGATGTACCTCCTAGTTTATAAAGCACTTTGTAACTGTTTTGAAAAGTGTTCTATAAATAACGGTTATAATGGTCAAACATATGGCCCTTTTCCACTAGTACCTACTCAGCTCGACTCAGCACGACTCGGCTCGACTCTACTCGGTTTGAGAGCGTTTCCATTAGGTGCTAGTACCTGCTAGCAGGTACTATTTTGGGACCTACTCAGCCGGGGTTCCAAGCGAGCTGAGTCGAGCTGAGTCAAGCCGAAAATGTGACGTAAACGCCGTGCAAGCCACTGATTGGACAGCGAGCGACGACACAATAGCGCGACTCCTTCACGAAAACACACCCGGCATTTTTAAAAGGACTGGCCACAGCGACCGTGCTTATTTATCAACACTGAAGTTGTAAGCAACACACAATTATGGTAAGCAAACCTGTCGCCTGGACAAACGAGGACGTTTTTGTGTTTGGTGGCGGACGAGAGAATTCAGAGGGAGCTAGACGGTGCTACCAGAAATGAAAAGGTTTATCAGGATGCCTTGCCTATGACGACTCCACAGGACTCCGCCCACAATGAGGTGATACTCAATTGTAGTGGAAAACCAACCAAACCGTGTCGAGGCGAGTAAAGTCGAGCCGAGTACAGCCGAGTCGAGCTGAGT
>OMLF01013481.1:0-20193 GCA_900302615.1 Holocentrus rufus | reverse complement strand
GATAGATAATCATATTCCAGTGTATTAGACAGAAATACTCTGCACCCTCTGCAGCAGGCAATCCTAATCCCAAATGTTCATCAGTTATAATTTATCCATGACGCATTCCCAAAATCAGAGATGGTTCTCACACTTATTCTCAAATGTCTTGCAATTTTCAAAACCAAATGTGGCCCCACTTACGCAATAATACCCAAGCATCTTGAAAAGACCTTTTACTGAAGCACCACTGGTTTTCATTTACAGATTATAATTCAGATGAAAACTTCTTATGAGTGTTGCACTGTCAGTGGACCAAAATTATCATAAATGAGCCAGTGTAATTAACGCTGAGAAAATCTAGGTATTTTTTCACATGTCAAATAATTTCTTACAATTTCAAGCAAGTAATTTCACATCTTCTTAAGACCTAGTCTGCAGATTCGATGGGGCATGACTTAGACTGTTGACTGCAGAGTCTTTGGCCTCTGTAATACCAATTTTTCTTTATTTAGTTTTTAGTGAACAGCAATGATGGAAATACAATTCTGGTGGAACAGATAGATTATAGTTTCAAAAAGCAATTTTGTATTTTTTTAGCACCACATTTGCAATAATCATGAACAGTATCCGTCGAGCAAGAGGTCACTAGACTTTGTATCCTCAGTTTACACAGAATTTAAAATCACTTATTAAATTTCTTATTTTCTTACACTCAGCACTTAATATTAGGACAAAAATCTTAAACAATGACATTTATTAATTATTTAGTCTCTGCATTTAAACCTTGCAAGCTAATTGTCATTTAACAACATGTAGGAACAATCTAGTGTTGTATTTTTTGTTGTTGTTTTAGATGTATCACATTTCTTTTTCAATTAGAGGAAAACAAATTACTAAATTTCATAAGTACACGCTTCATCCATTATTCATGGTAATGAAACCATAGCCTTGCATTGCACTCTTGACCACCTGTTGGGGCTCCATGCTAAATATTTCACAGCTTTTCTCTCTTTTTCCCCTTCTTCTGTGCCCCTTTGATGTTTTCGTTCCACATTCTTTCCTCTTTTTTCATCCTCCCTGGAATAGCTGTGGAATAATCCTACAGTTTTTGCCTTTCATGCCTGAAACTTTGCATTGCATTTTAACAGTTGTCTGGAGAACATCCTTTTCTTTCTGTGTGAAATATCACCTTTAATAAAAGTGGAGGGCTGAGAAGAGCTGTAAATCTGTACTAACCAACCACACAGCGCTGAGGTCTCTGGGAGACTGATTAGCATCTGGGAGCCGGTGCATGGCTTCTTAGTAATGAGAGGAAGTGCTGGTTGGCTACCATGTGACTTGCCTTGGCCTTGATGCCATTTCCCAGGGCAGCCAGCAGTTATTACAACCTACATTTCTTCTGCGTCCATCATGATATCTGGCTAGTCAGAGAGCTTAAAAGGTCTGCTAATTTCTTGCAAACTTGTCCCCAGAATGATTACGGGACTGTCTCACCTTCGATCTGGGGATGCTCTTGTGTGGCCACATTTTGTGTAAAACCAGTTTCTGTGACATAGTGAGCCTATTTTTGGTGAGAAAACACAACCAATGATCTAAGAGACAAGTGCAAGGCAGAAAAATATCTGGAAAATATAGCTGCATGCAATAATATGACAACTGGATTCAGCTTAGGCAGCTTACGCAATGGAGGCTGGTTAAAAGTTCTACTACATATTCAAAATTTATTGTCAGATAATAAAAAACTGAAAAAATTGACATAATAGTTTTGTAAATATTGCTTTTTAATGTTTGACAGTAGCTCCTCTGTAAATCATTTCTCAAGCGTGCTCATCTCCCATTCACTTCTGTTATGAAATGGCTGCAAAATTTAAAACCATTTAAAGATAAATGGGTGAAAATTATTTGTTATTGGTTATTTTCACAAAGAATATGAAATTATTAGATAATTTATGAAGAAAAATGTTTTCCGTAGTTTTGGGTGCTAAGTGCTCAAATGTGGATACATTTTAACAGCAAATTACTCATCCAGGTCTGCAGCAGTTGTGGTTTGAGTTGGAGTTTGAGAGCTGAGAGATTTAAGTATAGTTTAAAAACATCAGAGTGCTGGACATGTGGCAGGAATTTTTAAGTAATTTTCAAAGTTTTGAGCTTTATACAGTTACCATAGCACCACCATCAGGGGAATTGACCCCACAGTGTTTTGCAGTGAACCAGACTGCTGTGCAAAATTAAAACTTTCTATTCAATACATCCAAGGTATTGCTGTGACCTTGCTCTTGCAGACTAAAAGGTCCTGGATCATCCATCAAACATGCACTATTTTCATTTTTTTATTTTTACTTTTTTATTGAAAGATATGAAATCAAATATATTTTACTCTTTGCTGCTTCAAATATAGTGCAGTAGCATAATTTGAGAGAGAATCCCTCTTTTAACCCTCTATTAATATATCTGTGTGTTTGTTTCCTTTGCTTTTTCAGTAACCGCGATTGGGAGGAGAAATGGCCTGTTAATCAATTTCTTTGTCTTCTCAGAAACCTTCCGTTCCAGTTTCTCAGTATTCAGCTGCTTTAAAGAAACGAAAGGCCCACACCGAGTTGGCAAGGAAAAACAACAGTGAGCATTTGTCACAATCAGGGCAGCTGATTACAGAAATCAAGTGTACATTAGACCACATTAGCTTAAAGCATTTTATTACATCAATATTAAATCATTATAGTTTGCCTCTTCATCAAATTTAGTCATTTTAATGAAGCAGGAAATTTGTCTCTGATTCAAAAATAACAGCATATTTATTTGCTTTTATAGGATTCAACAACATAATATTTGGTTACAAAGTCATACAAATGCACTGATTAAAGTTTTTGGTCTTCATAACTCCTTTCTAAGACTTCACGCTGACAAATTTAGAGTGCACAATAAATATAGATTTCTTCTAATCATGAAGACCAGTCAAGATCTTATCATACATCTGTCTGTTTTCTCAATTACTCTTTTGTTTACTGAACTGAAATTTCTCATGAGAAGAAATATAAAGCACCAATTCATGCAGCTGCTGAGTGTTATATACCTCATGCCCTGGAAATGAGCAGTGAGAAGTGTGACGGCCCTGCCAGGAACCACAGTCAGGTGGTCTCTGCCAGGCCAGCTTCACCCTGCTTGGTGGCTCTAGTGAACCCACAGGTGGGTGCTTACACAGGCAAATACCAATGGTCAAATATCAGGGTCAGAAAATCTTCTTCTTTGTTTTAGTATAATCATCCGCAGAAGAAAACTTGAAATGTGGAGATAGAGAAAATACTAGAGGACTCCTGTTTGTGCTGCAGCTATCTGATTGTAGCGCTGCAGTCACTTCAGCAGCCTGCTCTTTTGTCCAAAAAGTTCAACTGTAAGATTATAAAAACATCACTAACATTTGTGTGCCACTAATGATTGGCTACAAAAAGCTAAGAAACACAGATGCAAATGCACACAAATTAAGGAAAATTTGTCATCAATAAAAAAAATAAAATAACTATAACCCTAAGCAAGGCATACACCAAAAAAAATTGGTTTTAATAACTAGATTTTTATTTTTATTTTATCTATTTATTTATTTTACCTAATAGTGCCTTGGTTTTTATAGCAACGTATCACCAGAGTTACATCATTTAACACTTGTTATTGGTTGCCAGACCATTCTTTGCACCTTCTAGTTTGTACTGAAAAAGAATAAAATGTGAAGTTTTAAACTGCATTTTGGAGGGTCAACAGAGAAGCAGTAGCTCATTGTTGCATGCCATGCATGAAGCAAAAACTGGGACATCCACAGCTGTAGGACTTTTCAGCTGTGTTTGTCTCTCTTCAGGTGTGGCAGAGGATATGTGGTAATAGTAATCTCCAACAAAAGCTATGTGCAAATAAATCAAAATAAATCTTAAACAAAAAGATGCTGCAATTTGTACAAAAGGTTCTGTAGAAATTGTAAACGGTAAAATAAGGAATAACACGTTATGTTTGTTCACAAGATAATGTGTTAGGTTTTGGCGATCGTCCTGAGGCCTTATCTAATTAACCCCCAACCACTTGACATCAATGAATACCCACTGAACCACATCACACATGGGTGCATTATTAATCACCATAATCATCAATAATATGCTTTGTATTCACTTAATCCTCCACTCAACCCCCACAGAGGTGTCATTGATTAACTGGAAGGCCATGGATACTGGTTTCTGTGAGGAAATCCACAGCTAGTTAAAGAAATGAAGAGAATCAGAGGAGAAATGAGGATTAGGTGTCAGTCTGTCAGCAGTGAAGCCCAAGGGTGACGAAGGTGTCCTGGTCTGAATGACATGTATAAGGCATGTGTGTTTCATTTGGCGCCGTAGCTGCTCAATGCCAGATTCAGTGGGAAAGGACGAATGGGACGTGTGTGTGTGTGTGTGTGTGTGTGGGCTTGGACAATAGCGTGCTCTGAGCTATATACAAATATAATGTGCTGACAATATTATGCTTTAAAGACATTTATATTATTGTTTCTTCACAGACTAGAAGAATATATAAGTCATAGGACAGTATTTTTATTATACAGTCTAAGACTCTTAGATCAAAGCCGAGAACCAAAACTTGAATCTACTTTCATCAAATGACTACCTGGCACCGGTCCATTCACAATAAAATGGAGACTGACTTTAATATGTTTAAGCTTTTATACTTAAATTAGCTTTACCTCATAGCAGTGCTAATAGCCCTGAACCAGCAAATGAGCCCATATCTCCAGAAAACCATTCTGAGTACTGTTGCAGCGTTCATAAAAGCAGTCTTACATTTATTTAATGGAGCTCCGGGCTTTCTCTCCAGATGACTTTACACATTAGAGTCCAGCTTTCTTGTTTCTGGCTTTGGAAAAGAGTTGTTCACTGATTTCTGTAACAAAGGAATGTGGAAGTAATATACCAAGGCTCTGGTGTACTGAAGACAAAAGAAGTTTTACGTTGTAGTTAACGCAGCCTAAATACATCACTTTGCGTGTGCCACCTGCTCCATTAACAATTTTAAATCCGCATTGCCTGACATGACAGCTTAATGAATTAGCACTGGCTTATTAATGTGAATCATAAGATGAACACTTATCCTCCATGACTGAAAGAAAAAAATTAGTCATGGACTTTTACTTATTGTTTCTTTTAGAACAAAACAATGTGATTTAAATTATTTACTTTAAGTTCTTATTTATTATTTATGGGTCAACATGAAGACAAAAAAAAAAAGAACACAAAGTAAAAATGTGTTTCTGGAGGCATTTCCAGCTGTCACGTTATACAAAATAGGTCTATAGTTTATATTTTCATGATTGTGCATCACTTTCAACTATCAGTACATATCTATCTATACCTGGAATGTGAAAAATTATAATCCCATATAAATAAAAAGGATACAACAACCTTTGTATATATGTAATGAAATTTCAGATATTCCCCCCTTTTTTCAAAATCTAAAACCAAGGTCTTGTATACATGTTTCTTTTGCCACTGTAGTTCTGTTCATTCTCACTGTGCAAAAGTACCATTATTGACATTTGTTTGATGCAGCTTAATGAGGTTTTTAAATTGCTGAGCGGGCCTGAACACATCCAGAGGTGTCTGCTGGCCCCTTTAGTTTCTGAACCATTTTATGTCAGCAATATCAGCCTTTGCTGGTCTGTATATACTAATTTATCTTTGTTTTAACATAACTGAATGCTTCTTACAGTGCTAATATTTCTTTCCTGAACACCTTTAATGACTATCTATCTTTGCCATTCCTTGCTGTTTGTTGATATAATGTTGTTTTATATTAGTAATGACTAAATTTAAAATCATCACTGTTAATATAATTTATATTACAATGGTGATAGTGATGCCAAAGAGCGTGAATGTATTCTTAATCAAATTCTTGAGTCTTCTGCCCTAGTGTCAGGTTTGACTCGATGATGTGGTATATCCATGATTTTTCTTTTTTCTATTCCCTGGACAAAAAAGGAAAGATCTAAACCTTTTTCTTTTCGACTGAATTTACATCTCCCCCTCATTTCTCCTGCTTTCTTACCAAGAGAATTCTAATGAAGGGCAGAGTCAGATATCTACAGGGATACAAGAGGACCTGGAGACAGGAGAGAATGCAGCCACTGATGGCAAGAAATTTCCATAAAAGTACAATCAGGTTGGAATTTTAAAAGTGAATGGTTAAGTAGTCTAAGAGATGGGCTTTGATTCACACTCTGATCAAGCCCAAGACATCTCATTCAGAGAATAATGATTTTCCCCCTTAATTTTCTCTCTGTTTCTGTCTCATCTGTGAGCTTACAGGTAGAGCAAAGCCCAATGGTATTGTTTTCCCCCCAGTACTTGAGCACAGGAGCCTTTCTTCTGCTGGATTAGACATGGCCAAAAAGAATGGCAAATGTAGATATGCCAAGTCATTAGAGGTTGGCTTACATAGTCAAGAACTGAGCCCAAACCACTGAATGCATTCCATGTCCTCTACAACACTGGATTGAAAGTAAATAAATATGTATATTTCATATATTTTCATTTACAGTGTGGTAGAAAACACTATTCCTTTTGTGCATATGTACCATTGCATATGAGAATGTGACTGAATGTGAAATGTTGTTGTTTCCATCACAGGAATGATGGACAGTTTGATGTAGAGAGAGAAGTTTTCTTGTGAGGAATGCAGTTATGTGGGGCAAGGTTTTAAAACAATGCACTTTCCATAACCGTCTGTGATAATAATAGCTAATTATCTCTGTTTTTGAAGAACAAACTAATCAAGAGAATCCGATGTAGTAACTTGCCAATATTCACTATTACGGCATTGGTTGTTGTAAAAATATCATCTAAGATGCCTACCTAGAATGTTTTGCATGCTTGACCATATGGACCCCAAATGCTTCTCCTAGGGATAAAGTAAAGGAAACTTTTTTAAAAGAAGCTTTTGTGTTTGTGCTCCACGTAGTGTAGGTCTATACATTTTCTGTTTCAAATGTGATCTGTCAGACATGTATGTTTTTGCTGCAAGCTATTACTCTTTCATGGCCCCTTTTTGGAGAGAAGGTTCCTGACCAATTATTTTCAGACAGATGCAGGGATGCAGAATGACTAGAAGCATCAGGTTTTTTTCCAGATGATGCCTAAGGTAAGGGGAGAATGGCCAGAGGCTACGGCAGCCCCCTAGGGACACACTGGGCTTATAAACTGTGAAACTGACATCTCTCATCTATTACTTTTGCTAAGTAGACCTTTAAAAACCTTGACAGTCCTCTACATGCTTTCCCCAACCTGTATATGTTTAGCATTTTATAAATTCGAAGTCATTTTTGAAGTATTGACTGTGTATAATCTTGTGCATAATCACTGATCCAAGGATGAATAAGTGCTTGAACTTAGTATATCTCCTCATCTACAAGCTTTCATGTTTCTTTTAACACTTCACACCTTATGTTACTTTTATGCAGTACAACTTTCCAAAATCAATACACCATACACTTTCAGGATGAAATATGTTTTATCATATCAATATACATTTCCTTCACAAGCCAGTTTTCACCCATGCCCATCAGAGCCTGTCCAGAAAGAGCTAGTTATGTGGGTGTGAGGTCAAAGTGAGTTTGCCGGTGGAGTATCAATGGCAGCACGAGAAAAAAATAAAATAAAAAAAAAAAGAAATAACAGCCACTCCTGTTGCCACAGAGCAGGTTCCCTTGACGATTGGTCCTCGGAACCCAACAAGCCTTGCAGGGTGCCTCCAGAAATGTTACTTCAATCACAGGGAAGCCGTCACCGGTCCCCTCTACAAGGTCACCATGTTTGAATGCTGTCATCTCCACTTAGAGCCAGGCACGGCAACAGACAGGGTCTCTTATCTCCCTGCAGCTCCCTGCCAACCTGCCACAGACACTATATGCATATATTCACCGCAAAGCTGTACTACAAAATAGCCATGATAAAAACACATCATTTTCTATGTTTATGTGTATAATAAAATACTGTTGAGAGGCATTTGTGAAATGTTTTACTAATAACCTATTTAGTTGTTGATGTTCAAAGGTTGGCTCTGCTTCTTGGATACTTGAATGCAACAGTATTAGTTTAAGAATGAAATATGTTACAATGATCATTTGTACATTTTCATATAAATAAATGTAAATGTAAATGTAATGTAAATTTGCTTCTTTCTGTCACATATATTGCACATAGCGGTAATGCAACACAATTCATTAAGTATTTTACAGGAAAGCTGGGGAATGACTGATCAGAAAAATGCTCTAATTCAGTGGAAATGATGCGTTTGACAATTCTAGCAGCAGAAACAGCGTTAAGCTACGACCAAGGCTGAGCAGACATAGAAAAAGCCGGCAAGCTACAGAAACTCTGCATGAACAGCAAATCCAAGGAAACAATGTCACAGTACTGGAAGTGAAGTAATGAACGCATTCCAAAGCATTGCAAAGATTCGCAGATGTCCCTAAAATCACAGAAACACAGATCTTACGGATTACCCCTTTAAACAGAATTGTGATATATGGTGCAGCGAATATTGAGCTCTAATGCTGGTTAGAGATCACTCTGCCACGGTCAAATGTAAATGGATTTATGGATAATAGCGTTATGGTGCATCAATGAAGATCAATGTTTTTAAGGTCAAGCTTATATCTGGGACTATAGCTGTCATTAGGACATTGTTAATAATTCAGCACACCCCAAGGTATACAAGGAATAACGCTCAAAAACAGGACAATGTTCATTCCCCAAAAGACAGTGTGAAGGACTAAGTGCCAGTTTCTTCTAGTTTGGACAACCATCAATCATTGTTTTGGAGGACATTACATTTGCCTGTTTGCTGCATTATTTATTTATTTATCTATCTATCTATTTATTAATTTATTTACTTACTTATTTTTGAGTGGCATGTGGTATGAGTTTGTAGTCTTTTCAGTAAAAAATAGTGATAATCATCTAAGCAGAGGTAAACAGTCAGCCACTTAAATTGGCTTCCAATACTCAGGAGACACAAGCTCTAATCAATATCGCTGCTCTGGGTGCCCTGAGGGTCCGAGAGGCATTACAATCAGTATCCAAGAGGATACTGCAGCACACTGAGAAAGGACATATATTAGAATGGACTATTTTCGTAAAGCATGTCAGACCCCTGCACAATGTCTTCCACTGCCACATAAGCCATTAAGCATTTCCATTAAAGTCTTATTGGGCGTCTCATAAGTCCAGTCTAATGCTCAATTAATTCCTGCTCTAACTTAATAAACCTTCGCATGCCAGAATGTAAGTTTAAAGAGTCTGGGGACGTTTCACTGTGTGGAAGGCCAGCTAGTTTGCAGGTAGATGGCTTGTTAGCAATTGCTGCTGATGTAAACACTATGAATACCCACGATGTGAAGTGACATTACTGTTATATTGACGCTGTCGTATCGACGCCAGTTTGCCTCCCCTCATCACTTCATGCAAGAGAAAGTGGCTGTCATCGCTATTTTATTAAATAACACACTTACCAAGTACCAATTAAAATGCCTGTCATGTGTCATACTGTTGCTTGCAATAATTGTTGGATGAAATTGAAAATGAGGTGCATTTGGATAGTTTCACCTACCCTGAAATAAAATGCCAAGATTGGATTGCATTGGTACTGAATGTGGAGAAAGGTTGTGAATAAGAAATAGCAGGTTATGCAGATGTCATGAAAGGTTCAGACTGGGGACTTTATTTGCAAACTCAAAATTGTGTCAGCGATGTTGTTGGTAGAATAAGGGTCACATACTCCAGGGACTTCAATCTCTTTAAATGTTTTTTTTTTTCTGCAGTCAAGTGAGATGTTTCACTTTTTTTGCTGGATAGTGTGAAGTTATGATAGACTGGGCTAATGTTAGGGTGTATGGGATTCAATTTGGGAGTCAACTTCATGGCATCAACAAAACACGACATGAAGAATTCTGTCGGTTTTCTGAATATATAAATCTGAATATATAAATGATGCAGCCAGGTGCTCTGAGTACGAAATACCTGACACTTGAAAGATTTGAACCATGCAGAGCATATGAAAACAGTAATGACATCAAAACAAGACATCATCCTTAAACACGGCCCTTTCCAAAAACAGTAGGTGACAACTCTACACTGAAATTAAACATTTTTATTACAGACTGCCAGTCTTAGCATCAAGTACACCCAAATTCCTTCAAATGTTCCACACTCTTTCAAATTACAACCGCAAATGTTTGACAGCAACAATATAGGACAGGGAAGACAATTTTTTTTGTTGAAGATCAATCAAGTTGATCCTCAGGTTGAAACTCAATCTAAATACTTAATTATACAGTGAAACCAAGCTATTGATATAACTGGGACTTCTATTAACTCATTCTTGTATTTCTATGTGTTCATCATGGCGATCACTTTGTGCTACAATAGGCTATGCTAATATTCACTCTTTATGACTAGAAGAAGAGAAAAATGTTTAGGATCTCCAATACAACCAGCAATAGGGTCTGCAGTTCATTTATCATTGTTTTCAATACAGAAAATGAGCGGTTCTACTAATTTTCAATTTGATGTTCTTTATGAGAACACCATCCATTTTTACTTATTAATTTGCTGTTATAGTGCTGAATGACAAGTTGGGTAAAACTATGTACTAAAACATAACAGATATGCCGTTTTTTTATTATTATTATTATTATTACTGATGAGATGGCTTTTGTTAAATAAACACTTTATGTAAATTATGACTCCCTCTCCAGTGAGCATTGAGAATGTGAAAATATCTATCATATTGTGTCAACCCAGAATAAGCATGCGCTTGTGCTTGTCTTTCTTCATAATGCTAAATCCTGTTAAAACATGGTTTAATTTGTATGTAATATAACTCTTTGGGGGATTAACAGAGGAGAGTATCCAGAGGTGGAGAGTTTGAACGAGTTTGAACACACAAGGGATGTCTACAGAGGTCCCTTGTGTAAACCTAGGAAAGCACAGCAATATTGTCTTGATTTTAGATAAGGACAAAAAACACAACTTATGCACTAATGAGCTACATGCAAAAACATGGAACAAAGAGCGGAATTTGATTGTCAGCTTACAGACCCACTCCGCTTAAAGTCATGTTTTTTTTTGTTTTTTTTTTTTTCTGTTTTTAGCAGGTTTGACAAGATGCTACTGTAGCCTATTGGTGTATTATATGTGCTCTGCATGTCATAGCATATTGTTTTTGTTTCACAGTGGTCAAAATGCTACTTCCCTGTTGCACTCACAGAAATCAGGAATGAGGCTGGCCATGCAAGTTTACATCACAGCAATTGTAGCCTCTGTATCTCACTGTCGTTTTGAGTAAAGGTGAACAGGTATGCATGCAGCGGAGGGGTGGGTGAAGATTTGAATAGAGGCGGGGACTATTTGCATATTCATACTGAATGAAGCAAAGTTGTACAGTTACATCTAAGTCATTTTACGGCTTTTTTTTTTTTCATGGCAAAAACTTGTTAATATGTAATGTAACAGAGATGCATGTTTAAGGGTTTAATCAATGCCAGGAATGGGTCTTTAAGTGATTATTGATAATCATGTCTTAAGTCAATATGGTTTGTAAGATGGTTTTGTGACACTTTCTGTTTGAGATGCATGGTGAAGAAGGCATTTACTGACAGTGTGGTAAGGAAAAGAAGAGGCCGCTCTACGTTCTTAATTTAAACTTTTTTAACCTCATTCTAAAGTCACCTTTAGTTGTAGTAAAATCTAAAGAATACAAATCCATTTCTTTCACCATCTAAAATTTGTTCACAAATATTTAGATGGAAAAAGATTTTGGAAAATAGACTATTAATAAATAACATAAATAAAACAAGTTTTACTCAAGTGATTAATAACATCACAAATTAATTATTTCACAGCCTCAAAATATATGAATATATTGTGTTTAGATGTAATGCAGTCAGTCCTTTTAGTAAAGATAGGGCCAATATGTATGTAAGTATGATAAAAAGGTCAATCAATAGTCCTGTCAGTCACATGCTGTATGTTTGGTGGCATTACTTTACCAGAGGATAATAATGTAATTACAAACTGAGCACTTAATGATGAGATAAAAATGTCAGAGTAAATTTTGGGGTAGCCGGTCTCAACCACACAAAAGGTGTGTATGAGAAGACGTTCCAGCATTGAAACATAGCCCTCAACAAAGCTGGACAGTGTGTTTTAGTTTCACAGAGTATGGGCAGCTCCATCAATATTTAGCTCCTCCACCACCCCACCTCTCCCACAGATAAAAGCGAGTGGAGGCCAGAGTACAAGGAGACGCCACCTCTCCCAGTGTTGCTAATTATCCCTGTTTGCTTTCTGGGCAGCTCCCAGGCATTCTGATTGGATTTACTTGACAAAATAAATAAATGATAATCATGAAAGTGTAATGGCACCTCCCTGACCTTTCCCCATACTTGGGCGATGTTTGCAAAGGTATGGTGGAGCAAACATCTTTGGATTCTTTTGTTCTTGCGTTAGATACTTTCTGACTCTTAAACCAGTTGTGATGCCTGCCAGGGAAAACCTTGTGTGTGTTCCTCAGCAGAGGCGTCGTGCCCATTCAAAATGAGGGGGCCTGTGCCCCCTCAAATTTTTTGAGCTCTGCTTTTTTTCCACACAACATAAAATTGTATCTGACAATTCAATTACACTCATAGCATAGACAAGTTATTTTCTCTAAAAACATGGTTGAAAAATGCAGAATTCAGTTAGGTATAGCCCCGCCAGCTCCCATCACCTGTCTGTAGTGTAGGTCAGTTAATTTCAGATCTCCTTTGAAACAAATTGAGTGGTGAGACTTTGCAGACAGAAGACTTATCTTATGTCACCATCCTTCAGTATTCTGACCAATGCTGTCAGTTTTCAACATCAAAGTAGTTTCCAAGTGCTGTTTTTCCGATATAACAGCAACTACACCAATATTTAACTGACGTGCGGTTTATTTGATTATATGAACCAAAATATGACTACACGGTAAACTAAATAAATAGACATTATGTCAGATTGCTATTACAATGAAAATGTGAGAATCTATACAATGTGTAACACTTTTATTTTGGTAAATTGGATGTGGGAAAATATAACTGCTGGCGTGATCTGATTGCCGACTACAAGCTGCCTGTTATCCCTCAAAAGTGGGTACATTTTAAATTCTGGTGAGTATTTTGACTTGAAAACACACAGGGTTGGAGATACCAATACAGCACACACAGATGTGGTGTTGAATTATGGCTTTATAGAGCTAGTTTGAGCAAAACTTTCTTGTCAAAATGATTGTTGTTTTCACAAGGTTCTGGTATGATGGGTTCGATATTCTTGCTAGGTTGAATTTCTCCCAAATAGCCTAGTTACATACTTTGTACAGATCCTAATTAAGATATTAATATCAAAATGTGATCATTAAATAGGCCAATGCCTTCAGATATGAAAAAAAGAACTTATTTCAGTGTAATTTTGGTAAAAAGTGCATTTTCCCCTGTGCTTTCTGGCCACAGCATGTGTCACAAATAGACTCCTCTTAATGGACGCAAACACAGAAAATTCATTCACACACTCTGTGGGTTTACATGCATTTATAATTTTAGATGGACTAAAACAATAAATCGACTTTTTCAAACATCATGTAAGCATTCCAAAAACGTTCAACGTCCAAACATCCAAACGTTCCAAACTTGAGTTTTTCGGAGTCGGACTAACACACCTAGATAATGTGTTAGGAGTTCAATTTACTACAGCATGTCAACGCTTCAATTGCTTGATTTGCTTTTTCTGTCCCATGGTCATGAATGTGAATCTCACTGGTTGTCACACCCTCCCAGAAATAATAAGTCAACTACAGTAACTTACACTGGAAAATACTCATGTCACTTGTGTCATTTCATCTACCATGTAGACTTGGACTGGTTGAACACTGACATTTTTTTTTTTTTTGTGCCCCCTCCAAAAAATAAATGGGTGCATGATGCCCATTCCTCACTTTTTTGCCCACTGTTTACTATTCTGGCCCATATATGCTTTTATGGAGATGGTTATTACAAGTTCTGTCTTTGACAACAGTTGACAGCTATATATAAAGAACAGCTATATGGCTATGAAGATATGTTGTACGTGCAATTCTTACTCTACTTTATTGTGACATCTCTATTGAAAATAAGATGGATACTCTGACAAAAAGTGTTTTATACACTGCTCAGCAGGAAGTGTCCTGAAGCTCAAAATGTGACAACACTCCCAACTATCAAAGCATGTCAAAATGCTTTAATAGTTGACGTTTACAGGAAAAACTTTGGCCACATCAACATGGATACAGATATTTTTGAAAATATATATATATATAGTTTTTTGTTTCTGCATTTTTAGGAAAAAAATAATTCTGTCCACACAGCGGCGCTTTTGAAAATGTCTGTGCAGACAAGAATGTAAAAACACACAAAAAAATCGAAGAATGTGCAAAGAAGCTGTGTGGTGACTGGAGCAGTTTGTTGACATTGCTGAGTTACAAATGCAGTACCACTACAGTTGAAAAAAAAAATCCTAATAATGTCCAAAATACTGTCATTCATATGGAGAGACAATGGAGTACATCTTCTACTGAAACTTAGAAATGAATACAAATAGTTGGATATAATGGAAAATGTCAAAACTTGGAGCTGTGGTCAAGGTTTTGCCATGCACATGTGAAAAGAAGCAAAGTGGCAGTGGTGATGTCAGCATTTTCAAATTTTGCAGTTTTCACTGCCAACATGGTAAAAAGAAAACAGTTTCTTTAAAAAATTCCACTATGTGGAGTGTTATCCAAAAGTTGCACTGAGGAGGTGGGGGCGTGAAATCACCTGCTGTACTCTTAGGTGAAAAGCTGCATCCACTCCTGCCTGTATACACAGGCATACAAAACATCCATTTGAACCAGTTTGGTAGCTGCACAAAATGCACAAACAGTAAGCCCAAAACAGATGAGGTGATGCTGAAAAGAGGTAACAGAAAGGCAATGGCAAGCTAGTTTCTGTTCATGAAGAAAACATGCTGTGGGTCAGTCCTATGGAGCAGTGTAGGACCCTTTGATAGAGAAAATAACTGATGTATCTGGGCTAGGGGTTGAAGCTGCAAGTACTGTCAGTAGATAAACTTATCTCCTATCTAAATGTATGAGTAAGGGCTACTTCGCTTTATCTCCGACCAGTCTCTGTAGAGGGGTCCCACAAGGTTCCATCCTAGGTCCTACAGTCTTCTTTATGCTTATGCTCCCACTGGACCAAATCATGCAAGAGTAAAATTCCCTTCCATTGCAATGCAGATGACACACTGCTTTATCTCCCTCTAAAACCAAACAGTGAAACCTGAACAGCCACAGGAGTTGTCTTGCAGACAATAAATACTGGATGCCACAGTTTCTTCTCTAGCTGAAATAATACTGAAGTTGTCCTTTATGGCTCTCTCATCTCAGTAAAATTTATTACCTATTGATTGAGCCAGCCATCTACCTATATGAAGCCTTAAAAGGCATTTAAAGGAGTACTCTAACACATTGGGGAAAATAACCCTTTTCTGACTTACCCAGACTGAGACAAATTGTTGAACACCATTTTAACCTCTGTACATCTACTGGTTCAGTTCGCTTTAAAGACTTGAGGTCTACAGGCGTCATTAGCCTAGCTCTGTCAAAGTGAAAAAAAATAAACCTTACAGCAACTCTGAAGCTGTCCTATTGACATGATGTGTCGTTTATTTAAAATGCATGTCATGGATTTTTCATTTTTTTTAATAAAAATTAGAGAGAAGGACAAGTTAGGAGAACTTAGATGTTAGGAACTACAAACACTGAACATATGCGTTCATCTAACTTCTCAGGCCCTCTGCCATAGAATGGTTGCCTGGCTGCAACTGCAGTGAGGAGGAGGAGTTCAGAGATGTTGTAGAGGATGACCTTGGGAATTTTTGTATGGCTTCAAAGAGGTTTGACAACTTGGCAGGATATCACCCAGGTTGTTCTCAGCAGAGGACGGGGGATGGAAGCAGCACTTTCAGGAGCTCCTAGACCAAATAGACACATCCCTGGACAGGCAAAACTGGAAGAGAATGTTCACTTTAGTGACATTAGAGTAGCAGCTGTACTGTTCACAGATAATATCCTTCTGACTTGTGCAATCCAGAGCAACATCATGAAGAATCTGCGAAGATCATAATGGAACATGTTACTCTGATGTGTGCAGCTGAATGTGACATGAGCCTCTCATGGAAAGATAGCTTGCCGCATCCAAGTAAAGACAGGGGAGCTGGTTAGGAACATTGGTTGCAGTATTGCAGGTATTGTATTGGACTCGAGTGATGAAAAGAGAGCTGAGCCACAGAACAAAGCTCTCAATTTACTGGTCAGTTTTTGTTCCAATCCTTTAAGACAGTGATTGAAAGAATGAGATCGAAGATACAAGCAGGTAAGATGAGGCTCCCTGACAAGGTGGCTGCAGCTTCACTCTGTGTGTCATGGTGGAGAGTGCAAGAATTTAGGAGGACCTTAGTGTTGAGCTGCTGCTCCCAAACACTGTAAGGATGCCCCATGGGTGCCTCCCTTTGGAGTTGTTTGGGCACAACAGGGGGGGTATTTAACTAAGGAGCAATGCTAACATTTACAGAGCACTATAATTTAACAACCACAGTTTGCCCAAATTTTACTATGACCTCCCATTCAAATTGCATGACACGCATTTGACTAACTAGAAATGCGAAGGTGGTAATATCAGACCACATGCTGGGTCACATTCAAACTAGGGAGTAAGAGGAAGAAGAAGTTCAACCTAGAAGAACTGATCTGACTGAAATAGAGTTTGTGAATCCATCAATAAAATGGAATAAATAAAATGGCATATGCCCTTTTTATTTGGGTCTCTTTCTTCATAGGTTGTTTAAAATTCAAGATTTACAGTTGCTGGGATCAAAAATGTTACCAAAATGCAGTGATCAATGTTTCGTGAGCAGTTATAGAACACACAAACTTTTTTTTTTTTCCCAGGTGAAGCTTCACTTCACTTCACTATTGACTTAAATCATTAGTGTGAAAGAGAAATTCATTCATGAATGTCTATTCAAACAGATCTAAGCTATTCTCTCTTTCACTGGTAAAAAAAAAATGCTCAAATTTCTCAGGCTCAAAATTCTTGTGCATAATTTTTATTCAATGTGGTTTAAGTGAAATAATTTCTCATGCCCTCCCTCCATCATTGAATGCCTCTCCATCACCAAGTTCTTGATCTTCTCCTCCAGCACCCTCCTGGCCTTCATCAGCTGACATACCACTGCTGCATAATGCCAGATAGTGTAGCATGCACGTCACCACAATCTCCACCACTACAGAGGGTGAACACACCATGCTTCTCCCAGTCCTGTCCAAGCAAATACCAAACGTACTCTGTCACATTTTGGGTCAAACATTTCGGGGTCAACATTTCGAGTAAGCACTGGTGTCAGCAGCCAGGGGCACAGTGAATACACACTGTCACCTGATGAAATAAATTCTAACATGCTGTTTGTTTGTGATCATTTATCAAATATGAAGTTATTCTCTTACAGAACTAATAGCACCTCTCATCAACAATGCTGCAGCTATGATCAAAGTCACTGTGCCATTGCACCTTCTTCGCCTTAGTGTAAAATACTGTGCATTATTTCCAGGTACACGGAGACTGGTCAGTTTAGTAAATCGCTGTGTGGTCAGTTTCAATTGTCTCTTTCCCTATTTTTGTGCCATTGCAGCGACACTCCTTTAAATGCATATTAATGAAGCCAGGCACACTAAAATCTGTGGCTCAGTCTGCGTGCATAAAAAAAAACTTCTGTGCCCTGGTAGATAGATCAGCTGTTGTTGGTTTTAGTCCTGCAGAAACATCACCGCCACCACAAATGTTCAGTAGATACGGCCGTAGCAGTAGAACTTGGGGTGGACTCGAACATGCCGGGGATTACATCCCTCAGCTGGCCTGAGAGCCTTGGAGATCCCCTACAAAGAGCTGGAGGAAGCTGACTCCAAGTCCAAGATATGGTATAAAGCACATTTTGTAACAGGTTTTTTTTTTATTATTATTATTTTTAAATATGAATTGGACTGGCAAAGTTTCCAAGTTTAAAAATGCACAGTGTGATTCTATCTGATCACTAGATGGTACAGAGAGCAGCAACAAGTTTTCATGTTTTTTAGACTCTTGTTAGAACTACTCCTGTCTCCATCCTTCCCTGCCCACAAAAAAAACATGTGTTTAAGGATTATTAATAAGTCTTTCAATCACTGTGCCAGTTTAAGAGTGAACATAAAAATCACATCCCTAGGGAGAACTCATGTCTTTATTATTAAAAACCTGAATATCATAGCTCGGGAAAACAAACATTTGTTGGATAACGAGGCGGGTTAACCCCTATTTGCTGTTGGGATTTGTGCTTTTTTAGTTGTGTGTCCATGCTATTATTCAAAATATTCTGTTTGTTCCGGTTGAAATTGAAATTTATTAGTTTATTCCAAATATGGTCTTGATCAAGATATATACTGCTATTCAGAACACTATGTATCGGATTAACACAATGATAAAATGACGCTAACAAACCTTTTTGACATCATACTATACACTCAAGTAAGTAGTAAGTAGCCACACCACAGACACAAAAAGGATTTTAAAATTCAAATATCATAATAATTTGATGTTGTATTGATTTACTCATAGGAAAATTGTCTTTTTATTCACCCCCTTCCACAGGGAGGTCAGAGCACAGGGTCAGCTGCCCACTCTGGAGCTCAACAAGGCAGATGCCAAGGCTGAAAGCCAGGTCCTCCTACTCACCGCACCTGCTGGCCAGAATTCTTAAATAATACTTAATCATGTGCATTTAGTGTATCAATATTCTCGCAGCATCAACAAACCCATACAAGATCAATGGGCCTTCCAGCATAATAAGTGCCACTATGTTGTGTATGAGAAAACTTTGATTAAACTGTTTATATGAATAGCTCAAAAAAGATTAATATTCCTACTTTCATGCAATCTTGCATAATGTCTGAATACACTTCCTACCCAACATCGCTCATATCCCTACTGGCATAAATTGCAGTCCCATAGCTGTTGTATTTATCTTACTCCTGCACAGACACACAAGATGAAGAAAAAAAAAAGAAGCTGAAAGTACAAAAAAAACAAAACAAACAGTTGGACGAGTGAGGCGTTAGATTACATGTCCAACCAGGCCTCCAAAAGTGACTATAATATCACAATGCTCCACATGTCTAAACCTTATTAAAATAATTAAAGATCTTATTAAAAGTAATAAAACTCTATATTAAGGACCTTTATTGAAGTAAAAAATTTAGTTTTTTAAATGGTCCATTCTGATTCCAAATTTTAATGAGTGGGTTCAAATCTTATTGGTGTGCGTGAATGTGTTTTCCGTTTTTCCTACAATAAGACACTGACGATCATTTTAATTGTGAAATTTGAATAAAAATGACAGTTAAAGACTTAATTGCCTTGAGGATACCAGAGCTCATTTTCTGTTGCCTCAATGGATTGTCTAAATTGCAAACCAACCATTTTAACAACCCACCGAGTGCTACAAAGAACAGGAATAGCGTTTGAAGTCACATCAGTGTGTCAACTAACTAAATTGCGTTTACCTCCTTACCTACAAAGTTATACACTTCTGCTGCTCTCAAACCAGTAGCAAATCACGCTTTGTGGGATAATGTCTCAAGCAAACCGTGTAACATGTAAATCCTCCAGTTTCTTTGATATGAAACAGATGTTTAGAGTTTGGTGGATTCCTGTTTCTCCGCTCTCAGCTTGTGCTAACTCACCTTCAGAGGTGGTGGAGGAGCCGCTCAGTTGCAACCTATTGGCTAGGACAGGGAGAGACTGCCTCGATGACTGAGACTGTGCAGTTTGCCTAGCCCTCAGGACAGCCCCCAGAAGCGAGCGCTCGCCTCGCCTGCCTGTCTGTCACTCTCTCTCCTTCTCGCTCAGAGGCTCACTTTATTGTCTCTGTCAGTTGTGAGCCGGTGGTTTGCCCCCACTCGCTGTCACCCCTCTGTCAGGCCCTGACCGATAAAGCTAGCACCGGCGCCAATCTCCCTTCTTCAGCTCCGTTGGCTGTTCCTGGACTCCGTTCCACCACTAATTAGCTC
>OMLF01013480.1:0-10421 GCA_900302615.1 Holocentrus rufus | reverse complement strand
ACTGGGAGCCGCCGAAAAAAGGCTG
The DNA here is from genome assembly GCA_900302615.1 of Holocentrus rufus. NCBI lineage: Eukaryota > Metazoa > Chordata > Actinopteri > Holocentriformes > Holocentridae > Holocentrus > Holocentrus rufus. The sequence goes on along the minus strand of OMLF01013480.1, from coordinate 10,396 downwards.
GAGATGTGGCAATCTTCTTAAAGTACACCTTTCCTGACAAGCTATTCCTTCAGCTACTCTCCTCCGGGTTGAAAAGGAACTGAAGCAAATCAATTTGGAAGTAAAAGATATGTTTGCTACAAGGCCTTGTCAGATCATATTCGCGGGAATGAATGTGAGGGGCAGTGGCATGTTTCCCTTAATAATCTTACTCACAGACCAGGCAATCACGGGAATGTGCATCGCTTTAATAAAAAAACACACCCCTCAGATCTAGATTTCTCAATCGCTCAGTCACCCCGCCCATGTCTTCCTCAGCACAATAATGATTGTAATAAATTCACTACAGTTGCTCTTTTTTGTTTAGCGAGCAATTCGGATTGGAAAATATGATCTGCCCTCGCTGCTCCGCGTGAGATAATGAAGTATCAGCTGCATGAAAATGGCAGCATGCAATTCCTCAGCCTATTTTCTCAGCACGCAGACCCTGATAGCATTACACGCTGATAAAGCCTCATTCAAAATGATTGCCGTTTAATTTCTGGGCGTGTGGGGGATGTTTCTATTGGCTGGTACTTATGCAGCACATCTGTAGACACAGCGATGCAGCGGTAAATACAAAAGTGGTCAAACTATTCAAAACCATCACAACAAATATATTTTTACATATAAGTTGTATTATTTTTTGAAAGCACCTTTTTTTTTAACACTTTCACAGTAAAAATCAAACACTGATACAGAAGCTGGTCTGATCCATCTGTGGGAACTCATTACAACTTTGAACCGACCCAAACTAATAATGGCTAATTCCAGTTATTTTCAACTTTGGCATTATTTATACAGTTTCTCCCACCATGACAATTGGTTGTGTTGAAAATTTCATCACTTATTTCACTCCAGAGCTGTCCTACCTCCAGGTTGCCAGGATCATTGCTGTCCAGCACACAAACACAGGGCCAACGGATAATCTCCAACGGCTGAATCCAAAAACCGATTAATGCCCTTTCAACACAATAAACTCACAATGAAATGGGACCAATGTCCAATTATCCATTACCTGACCCTTACATGTGTTGCAGTATTAGACGTTATTTTAACAAGAATAAGCTCACAGGAGAATAGTAGGTTGATGTTGCATTCTTGCTATGTAAATAGAGGAAAAAGTACACATCATCCTCAGATATGTGAAATTTTTTGGTAGCCTGTGATATCTCCCACCCAGCAAAAAAAAAAGTGTCAACACAAGCAGCAAATATAGCAGCAAATCCATTAATGTTAGTGGATGACCGCAAGAAAAATAACTATTATCAGTTATATTTACACTAATATAATGACTCACAAAAATTTGGAAATAACTGCTTCTCTGATGAAGGTTTGTGTTGCTGAAACGTGTCAGCCTCCTCGACGATAAAAATGGTAAACTGAGCCCATGACTTGCAAATACTTTTATCTAAATATTTGGAATGCCGCTACTTTGCTTGAACTGCTTATGTTCCTTTATGGTTTTAAATTCATAAACACAAGTGATTTTGAATGTGGGTGTTCAAATGAGCTGAACACTTTCATGGTGTAACATCAAAATCCTGTTTTTCCTCTTCTTTTGACGTGACTTGAATGCAGCAGAAGTCAAATGGGCTATTTTAAGTGAAACGCTGTGATAATTGTTCATTCGTAGCTATTTAAGGATATAACTGCTGTGTAAGTGTTACTGTAAAAGGATGTTCTTTTTTTTTAATCAGTTTTTGCTTTGGAAATCACCCACTGGCTCCTGGCAACCTGGAGGTATGAAAAGCTCTACATGGAAGTAAGTGATGAAATGCTGCTCAAAATTAATCATCATGATGGTAAATAATAGGAAAATAAGGCCCAGGTTGAAATTACCCTTTAAATAGAGATGGGTTTCTTTAATACTGATACAGATATAGATTCAAATTTTGACTTTTTTGACGTGCAAACAGATGGGGACGCAGTGACATCAAGGGAAAGCGAGGGATCCTGGCTCATTTTAGGAAGAACGGTAATGTAGCTCTTACAGACCATTGGATAGCTGGCCTGATCAGGACTGAGCACGGCCTCCTGTGGATGTACAGGCTGAACATGTCCTGATCCCCTCGCTTGGTAAAGGCTAATCTGAGCCAAAGAGTGCCACAGCCAATATGTGATGCTCCGCAGCTTGGAGCAAAACTGAATAAATCCCCCACTGTCCTTGGAATGAAATATACATGAATCTCAGTGCAGCTCAATTGGTAGCAATTCTTTTTAGCGCCTGCCGTGACGATCCCACACACAGCGTCGCCGCCACCCGCACGTCCACGGACACACCCACACAGAAACGCAAACTCTGCCGCCACAGACAAACACTGTCAACACTGCTCCCTTTCAAGCCATGATCCGAAAATCGTTTTTTTTTTTTTTTTTTTTTTTACACGAGGTGCAGCACAGCAGCACCAAGTGGTGTCGTAACTGTCTTCAAAGCCGCTCAGCCCTCCCGCTTTCACTGGGGGAGAGAAGAACTTCAAAGGGCGGCAGAGAAAATGAAAGGGGACACTTTCATTAGCCATTGGCGTGGAACTTACCAGGGGTCTGCGAGCGCTCTGAACCAGCCACGGCTCCTTGATATGCTGAATTGCACAGCGGCGGAAAGAGAGAGAGAAGATTGGGAGGAAGGGAGGGTGGGAGAGGAAGAGAAAATGATATTGTGTGCGAGAGAGAGAGAGAGAGAGTAGACAAATCAATCGTGGCAATGCCTCATTTATGCAAGTCACATCTAATATTCCCTTTAACCTATTTTTAACAATCGAAGGAGAACGTGTGAAATATGGATGGCAAGGAGAGGCCTTGAAGTGTCTCATTAAGACCCTCACCATCTAATTGATCTACAAAGATATGGCACCTTGTTACTGCTGGGATCTGTGCCCCCACGCTATTTCAAGAAAGGGCGAGTCATTTACAAGCTGGGAGAGGGAAAAAAAAAATCATCTTGTAATATTAATGAAACCTACTGTCACAGTGTTGTAAGGCTATGATGCTCACAGTAGATTAGTATTCGTCACGACTGTGTCTCGTGATTTATTCTAATACAACAACCGTTTTTCAATGAGATGGGTTTTTCTAGTTGTGACAGTCTGGCATTGATTTTTTTTTTTATCCAAATATTTTGTTTTGACAGAAAAAAAAATGATATTAAAAACAAGCATGAAAATCCTGACCAAGTCCAGTCAAGTTTGAGACCAAGTCAATATCTCAGTAAGAGGCAAAAAACATTGTACATGCCATCTTAAATGTAAAAATCATGCAAGTTTCTTAAGGAGCAACAGAGACATAGATCTTTCTGCAAGAGTGCTGTGTTGTACCCTTCAACATACAGCTGGTTGATGGATTGGAAGGGAGAATAAACAAATATAGATCAGGTGGAGAAAAAGTATGAAATTTAAAAAGAAAACATTAAGTACATCCAACAGATCTTATTCCCACTGCAGCCAATTTAAACTTATGTCACACTTGGGGAGAACTGAAGTCTGATATAATTTCGAAAACTTTAAAGTTATCATTTCCAGCAATTGATGTGCAGTACCAAATCCCTATGGAAAATATGATTGGATTTCAATACGAAAAAGTAAAGTCTGTGCTACACAGAGAAATACAAGCTGTATGTTATATTTATTTCATGAAAAACCAGCGGTGACTTTTTACATCAGTGACTGCAAATAAAATGCTAATGTTTTGGAAAGTTAGCAATCTGGCTGTTAGGTGTGATAAGCTATAATTATAGCTGTGAATATACAGCTGTGAGCTTGAGCATAAAACACAGTTTGACAGCAGAAAATGTATACAGACTAGCACAGAATGCCACTTATCACGACTGTAGTCTGCTTTCCTCAATGTTTAGTAATTTGTTAACAGTTAATATTAGAAGTCACTCAAAGATTATAATTCAGTTAGGGTGATGCTGATGGATATTTTAATCCCAGGAGCAAAAACATAGTGCATTTTTTTGACAATCCATTCATATTTTAACCTGTGGCATACAAAATGATGCAAAATTATGACTTTTACTTCTTCACACCCACGTAGGTTCACATTTTACGGTAATATGAAGCCCACTATACCCCAGTATTGAAATCTATGGCCTCGGAGCTAGCTAGTAGCTAATAACCCAGCTAAGCAGTTGTAATTGCTGCTAACTAAATTGATGATTAGATCTACTGTATTTGTGTTCATTTTAGGGTAGGCTTTTAGTTTTCATCTTGTGATGTATAAGCTAATCTCAAAAAGGCCACTGTGGGAATAAAGTCAAAAATTGCCAGGACAAGTACAGGCCAAAACAGGCCAGAGACCGAGACAATTGCACGATCTCAGAAAATCTTGAGAACAGACTCATGACCGAGACTGGACTGAAGCATTACAGCCTGAGGAGGAGCAGCAGTGTTGTAATCCTCTCATAATCCATAACCAGAGGGTAAGTATACAGCATGAAGCAGGCGATTACTCACAGTTCACCACCAGGGTCCCAAACGTGGAGGCTTTACCAAGAGGACTCTTGGCAACCACTTCATACTTGCCAGCATCCTCGGGAGAACACCTGGGAAAAATAGAAGATGTTATGTATTTATTTATGTATATATGTATGGTAGTGGACCAAGATGGAGTTTTAAAAAAAACCCTATCAGTCGTGTTGAGAAACTTTGATGCTCACTGCAGGTTTTTCATCAGTGCTGCACCAGCCTGTGTTGTGTTGCATGGTAAATCATCCCCAAATCTAGTTCAAAGGACCAAAGAAAGACGGGGAGAGGGGCTTTTTTTGGTGGTACACCCACCAGACGAATCAACGTGATTAACTCCCAGCCCCTTCTTTGCATTTAGCTAATGGGAAAGAACCAACAGGGGGTAAACTGCACAATTTTGCAGCTGTCAGCTTCATTTCATCTCGCAAGACCCTACATTTCCAGCCTCGCCCACAGTTTTACCAACCCTATATGCTCTATTTCAGATTGGTGGATCTACTCAAAGGTATCTCGAGGAGGGGAGAGATTTATAATTGATGATGATGATGATGAAACACTTTATAAATCCCCATGCTGGCAATTTTTTTTTTGGTGTTCCAGCAGCAAGACAAGCGGACAAGAAGTACTACAATAATGTAAGTACTGCACTAATAACAGTGATTGTGCTGAAATAACACAGCTAAAATATTAATAAAATAACATTATGCACAAAAAGCAGTGCAGTATATACAAAGCCTCAGTGTTAACAAGTGACACTTGTTTGAGTTTCACTCTCTGCCTATAATTTCCCAGCCTTAATCGGGGATTTAAACTGTTGACCTACCTTCTGATCTCCAGCGAGTTCAGACCAAACTTCTGCTGGAGGCTGTAATTCCACGGTTTGTGGGACACGCTCAGCGGCACGCCATCCTTGTACCTGAGATAGCGGGTTGACAGGAGATCCAAATGAATTAAAGAGTTTTGTTCTTGAATATCAAAGGAGAAGCAAATGAAGGGCAGCACTTGGGTGTTCCGCACTCCTGCCCACGTATTACTTATGCACATCTTTCGCTGATCAACAGTTGAGTCTATTACAGCGAGAGGAAGGTGGGGGGGGGGCTTTGATCTCTCCTTCCATCTCGAGCTGGGTATTGTTGAGGGCAGCCCATTGGAGCTCATTGGGCTAGATGGGTCCCATCTGGGTTGGTTAAACCCATGAGCCGCAGGTTATCTGGCTCTTGGCTTAGGCTCATGAATACTGAACACACGCACATTCTTTTCATCAGCTAGTCTCTTAGCAGCTCAAGTATCAGGGTCGACGGATTGGCACATTGCCTGAATGAACGCATGTAATTTCACGTTAATCCCGAGGGGCTGTGTTCAACTAGGTCAGAGGTGCAGGTGTCATGGTTGTCGTGTTTTTGCTAACAGGTCATGGACTTTTAGCCAATGCATGTATATTCAACCATTAGCATAGTTTATAACTTAACCTACCTCTGCACCTCTCATACTTCTGCACCTCCAATGATCTTATGACAAATTCAACAGGATTGTATTATGGATGAGTCATGAATTAGTGATAAAAAGTTAAAGTTACATATAAGAGTGCATATCATTATATACCATGCATAGTTTCAGCTCAGGTCCAGATAGAGAAATTAGGACAAGACCTTTTTGTGTTATGACCCGAATAACAGCATTTTATAGAGCCTTTGAAAAGGTAATTACAGTAGGTCATGGAGTGCTAAAGAAGTTCTTACCACGTGACTTTCGGGGGTGGATAGCCCTGGACGGTGCAGGAGAGCTTGACCGTCATGCCCTCCCAGACCGTGTGTGCCCTCAGAGGGATCGGGAAGTCCGGGGCCTTCTGGCTCAGGTCCTCCAGGTACTTCATGTGGGCCGAAGCCCTCTTTTCTGCCTGGAACAGAGATTTTAGAGTTCTTTTCTATACACTGATGACAAATGAGGAAATAAATAAATGGATCGTGAAGGTGTTCCCGAAAAGCAAAGGGGTGATAAAAATCTACAGTGCTACATGCTTGATAGTGAAATGCTACAGGACCAATAATGCAAAACTTTTCCATCCGTTCAACCTCTCAAAGTAACAGAAGGTGTTTTCTTTATTCCCTATGTACTAGCATTGGACTGAAACTTTGACCTTACCCTGAGACCTCGATCTTTGTCCGTCTCTTCACAGAATCAAATTACTTCTTCCTTTCCTGACCCTTAACACTTCCACCAAGGTTTTTATAATTTGGACTAAAGCAGTTTGAGTTATGCTGTTCACACACGCACAAACACACACATAAACACATAGATGGACAGGACTGAAAACAACACCCCTGCTTGGTGTAACAAAACAAAAAGCAAACTGTATATTAATTGGATAAAATCAACTGTATAATAGTTGATGCTGTGTACTTATGTATTACAGGAATATATTACCTTTCCAAGTAACGAGCAGCGTATCGCATTACTCTGTCAGTTTAAGCAAACCAAGCTGTGTTGTTAGTTATGTTATCACTCTATCTGAACATCTAAGTTTAATTATCCAAGAACAATATCCTATCTCATCTGTTTTTTCCTCCTACATAATTTGTCATTGTCCTTTCCACTGACATTGGCACACACTCCATTGGCCTCGGTGCAAAACTGCATTAAAGTTAACTTTAAATCGTGGATTTTTTTCCCCTCCACTATTTTGATTTTATCAAGCTAATGAACACAAACCCGCATACTCCTGGGCCTTGATGACTCACGGTTAAAATCTCTGTTTTAAATGAGGTTCACCAGCCTTAATAGACTGCAGTGTTGTTGTGAGTCACTCCCGGGGGCCGCTGTCTGGCTCTCACCTGTTTGCGCAGTGCCATGCGGTCGATGCGGGTCCGGATCACGTGCTGGTTCCTGATCACTTCCACCTCCATCTTCTCAGCCTCATTCCCAAACATGGTCCACTTGTCCCTGTGGTACTCCTCTTCATCAGTGGCCATGGTCTCTTTCAGGACCTCCCTGGTGGAGCACAACACATGGGTCTCGTGGTTTTAGGACTATTGGATTTGTTATAGCTTATTACTGTTGACAATGGATAACAACAAAGTCTATCTGTCCTACACAGTAAAATGTACCTTTAATATTTCTTTGCAATATTGACATATTTCTGTGCCAAATGAAAACAAAAAAGAAAAAAACAACAACGTGGCAATACTCATTTCATTTCACAGAAAGAGGTATACAAGTCTTTAGATTATTTTTAGTTGTGAAAAAATGTTTCAATCAAGACTAGACGGAAAATAAACAGATTCATTTGAAAACTATGATTAAACTGTCAAGACGATCCAGGTTTCCATCAGAGGAGGTGACCAGAGAAGAGACAGGGGGATTCAGATAAAAGTTCTAACAATAGCAGTCAATCCTCCGAGAAAACAAACCGCAATTTGATATTGACTGCCGAACCTCTCTTTCTGTCCGAGTCCATCCAGAGACACGCGCTCGTCTTGTGATGTTTGGCAGTTTGTCATTTAAAAAGCTCGTTGAGGGAGGGTCAGTGCTTTTCAGGCTCCATTTACACCTTCATGTCATTTCACATGAGCGCCGCACTCACACACACACACGTTCATAGCTTTTGAGAGGTTGGCCTTTTTATGGCTGGAAAAATCAAGCCTCGCTGCCACTGCTGATTCACACCAACGTGAAAAGATGCAGCGCCGGTCCTCTGGATCTTTCTCACCGTGGCGTCCAGTTCTCCAGGAGTCTCTCAGCTGGTTCAAAACGCTGCGGTATAACTCGTCCTGTGACATCCTTTACACAACTTTAATCAAGCTGGGTGTCATGGCGATACTTTATTGACTTAAGGGATCACAAATAATATTTCCCCTAAAGCTGATGTAGAGAGTAGGGCAACTGTCCAACTGGGGTTCAAGGCTTTCTGGTCCTCGCTGGTCCAGTGTCCTTGAGGCAGTGAATCAGCCCCAGGGTGCTGGTCTGCAGCTCACCCTGTGCTCTGGCAGGTTTCACAAGTATTTTTCTCTTCCCTCATTGTTGGTCCCCAGTTGGTTTTACTTTTAATGATAACTGCAGTATTACTCAATAGAGAATCATGGGGCGCTCCTGGATAGATATATAATACCAAAAGGTCATGTTATGGCTCTACAGTAAATGTTTTAATGTCATTTTTTTAGAAATCGCATTGTTCTTTCAGTTTATGTCAAATGGTACAAAATACTGCAGGACCCATGAGCCTCATCGACCAAAGACACCAGCTAAAGCTGTGAGATATATTCAATATCTTATTGTATTGCACTCCGATCCGTGCTTGCACTCAGGAAACATAACACTGCTGTATAAAGTCAGCTAAAAGCGATCAAGCTCAACTTCACCAGCGCGAGGAGCAGAATTTGAAGCCTGGCAACTGGATATGTCTTCAGGCAGCGCACGATGGGACTCAAAGTTGGCTCATCTCTGAAAGTTGCAAGTCCACAGCCTTTTACCTTTGACTTCTTTTCAATAAACTTGAATTTTTGCAACACATCTGTTATTTGGCTGTACTTTGCATTTGGGAAAATGAGTGGGATTTATACTTCTGGATCTCTGTCCATCCAATATAACCTGCCTACCTCGCAAATCTATTTCCCAATATCACATTATTATTATCTGGGATACACCCTGTGGCAGTCCACTAAATATACACACACATCCCGGTACAGACACACACATTCACATATAATATAATATACATTATACATTTAAATATACGTGTTTAATGTATATACACATGCACACTAAAATGCACATTCACAAATGCGCTCTCTCTCTCTCTCTCTCTCACACACACACACACACACGCACACACACACTTACATCCACAAACATGCACAATTACAATTTCTGCCTGCCTTTTAAATGCAGCTTTTTAATACTCCTCTCTCATTACCAGAGGGGGTGTGTATCCTGAACTATCTTTTGATTGACAGTCCCCAGGGCTTAATTATGTGGACGCACACTTCACACACACTGCCACAACAAACAGAGAGGCAGAAACTTAAATATTCACAAACACCTCTCCATGCTTTGATGGCCACTAGAGCATGAATGGCCCTACAAATGCTCGTCATAATTGAGTCAAATGCACAAACAGCACCAATAAATATGCAAATAAATACATACACACCCGGATGCATATGCAGGCGTTCATGCACACATGGACATGCAAGTAGGTGTGTGCATACATTCACTTTCCACCTTTTTTCCCTCCCTCTCTCCCTCACACACACACGCAGGCATGCTTTCTTGACTTTTTATGCTATAGGCCTGTTTAGTAAAGCGTGTGCCTGTCAGTGTTTTTAATCTCTGTGGGTTCCAGAAATTTGAGGCCCGAGGGGGGAAGCAAACTCTTGGAACACATCAAGTCAGTGGGTATGAAAGAGTGTTATGGCTTACTTATTGCTCTAAATGGAAATTTTAATATTGCTTTACCACGTGAGGAAAGGTCCCCCCTCCTCTCCCAACCAAATGAATCAGGCATGCGTGAGTCAGCTACATAATTTACATCTTAAGGCTCTAACTAAAAGAAGTTAGTTGTGGGAATAGTAAAGGCCTTGCATGAGACAACAGCCTGAAAAAAGGGAGAAGTTGCAAAGGATGGAATAATGTGGGCTATGTGAATCAAATGTTAGTCTGTAATTGGAGCCCAACTTACAAAGGCACAAAGATCCGCACACACGCACACACACACACACACACTCATTCACACACAAATCAAAACAAATGTCATGCTCTCCCATTCCGCCACACTCGGGCCTTCCCGAAATAGTACGCCAGTCCTCGACAGCTTTCTGGTTCATCCTTCCGTCCTTCCTCCCTCATCTTGGGAGGACTCAATCATCTTCAGCGTTACCAGATTTCCATCACGCGTCCCAAAATATCCATCCCCGCCG
>OMLF01013479.1:0-12476 GCA_900302615.1 Holocentrus rufus | reverse complement strand
CCTCCGGAATTTACGCCCCTGGTTATGTGCATATTGTGTCTACACTTACTTCTCCTGTTTTGATGTTTTTCCTCTACACTTCCTGTCCATGTTGTTGTACTGTGCAGCCCACCTCATATCTAACATTTGACATTTCCATGCCGACTCGTATTACCACATGAAAAGGAAAGATTTATCAGCCTTGGACTGTGGGCAGCGCACTGTAATGTACTTGGGAGAAGATGATGATGATGATGAGTCCGAGAGACCTTTTTTAAGCACAAAACTTAGAAAGTGATGATGGAGGAGGTGCGGGCTAAAATTAGATGAGTGCCTACTACATATTTTATCGCCGCTCATCATGTAAAGGCAAGCTAGTGAGGGGTCAGCAGTCCAGCGCTGAGACAACTTCTCTTCCTCCGTGTTCCGCCGTCGTTCCCGGCGAATCTAACACGCAGGGTGAACTTGCACTCCTTGGATTGACTTTGCAGCTGGCTGGACTGAATCAGCTTCTTTTCAAATGCTGGTTCGGTGTTTGGGATCGATTCCACCAACAGAAAGACAACACTCAGTCAACCAGCATTTGGCTCAACTTATCCTGAATTATTACCATTAGTATTATTGTGACTATGATCTCCTGCTGTTTTGGTCTTTGTATTTTTTTGGTCTGTTTTCTTTTACTTTGTGAGTTATATCTGCCAAAAAAGTTCAGAAAGAAAAACAATTTGTGGTCATACATTGATCTGTAATTGAGGACTGCCAAACAGGTAAATGACTATTACTCAGGTTTTTGGCCCTGGTGCTCCATCTAAATAAAATTTCTTTTCTTCCAGCCTTTATTTATGTTGATGCTGCTATTGATCATGCTCACAAGGAAATTATGTCTCTAGGCTTGGATGCCAGTAGGTGGGCCAGGACATTAATCAGGAAATCAATTGTGCTGTCGATTGGCCAGGCTGTGTTTGGAAAAGGATTGCAATCTGAGGACTCAGTTGGATTGGAGTGAGAAGCGACTTCTGCAATAACAGCGCGGTAACAGTTTGTTATGAATTTGGTGGAGTTTAAGTGCTTATCCGCTATCAGCAACAACGCTTTGTTTCCTAAGATTTCTGCCCTCGTATCACAGCGCTGGACTGCAAAATTACTGGATATCATCTGTTCGCTTTCTGAACTGTACGCTTGCAGTTATCTAACAGTAATGTTTGTGCACCTGGAATGGGTCACAGTTTATTTGGATAGTCCAATTCTGATACACTATTTACAATCAAGTGACTACAATAGAGCGACTATGGGAAACCACACGCCTTGAAGCACTGAGAGGATGCAGATTTTCATTTCATCCAGTGTTTTCACTGACGAGCTCCTCTCCTAAAAGTTAAGGTGAATGTGGCATTCACGTTAACTTTGCCAACCCATATTGAGGCTTGTCTACCATATGGAGGTATAGCAACTAAAAGGAATTTCTTAAGCTGATGTTGGTGGTCAAACTTTCATCCTTTTTGCGATTGATGTCAGGCAGTGATCATATGTGCGATATGGCATCTTGCAGCAAAGCTTTGTTCTTATTATATCACTGAATTTTCACAGATTTAGCTATGGAACATATGGGACATAATGTGCAAAATAGTTAATGAGGTTTAGTAAAAACATATTATCCCGCAAGGATGAATTCCATGGCAACCCACACAAACACCGCTCACAACAAAGAATGAAAGAATGAGAGACGTGTCAAGGTTTTACAAACACAACAGACAAACAGCTTGTCCAGAGAAAAGAAAGTGTTTCCAGGAAGAGAAAAATGTGCTGGCCTTGATCTGAAAAAATGTCCTTTGATGGTGCTGTCATTAGGAGACGTCATCATGTCCCAGGTTATGAATATGACCAGAATAAAAATGTATGTTTGCAAATGGTTGGCTGAGATTTAAAACGTTTTACTCATAGAAACAGTATAACACAATAGTCGAGCTACTTGCAACTGTGGAATGCTTTCTACACACACTAAGCTTATATAGGCTTATATCAGCTTATATCAGCTATCTTCACTCATTGTTTCCGCACTGAGGATTACACCTCTGTATCCACCTGCTGCTCCTCATTGAAGGGCGGAGGCGAGGCAATATGAAGGCTCCTTCATGTCGCTTTTAACCATTGATGATGGCAGCTAATGTCTGGATGCTGAATGCTGAGGAGTCGAGGATGGGAGGCGAGAGGAGAAGTTGCATTTTCAACCAATGGAGTGCACCCAGTGAGTCTGCTGGGTTTCAGGTGATACTCACAAAGCATTGAAAGTCTATATGTGACCAGGCCCAGCAGGAACAGGATATTTGACTATGCCACATATGGTGTAAGAACCAACCTGCAGTACTTAGGTATTAACACAATGTTAGAGTTCACAGGTAACAAACAGAGCAGGGGACATGCACTCAGTTCACAGTCATAAGGGAGAGAAACTTGCAGCAAAAATAAGAAAATGGATTAGTCTGGGAAAAAAAATCTCCACAAGGACAACTACAGCTGTTAAGTTATATAAATAAGATCAAATTTAGTTTGATACAGGTTGTATGAACAGCATAGCTTTTATAGCTGGATCCCAGGGAAATATTTCACCCCAAATAGCATGTTTTATAGACATAGGATCTGATTCAATGTGAAACTGTTAATGGGTGTATTAGTGTTAGAGAGAGGTGTGAGAGGGGAAGAAGAAGTGTCGAATGCTGCAATGCACCTGTGCTGTTTCACTGTGGTTAGCTGCTCTTTAAACTGTGTGCCAACTTTGTCTTTGGGTATTTTGAGTGAGACAGAATTTCAACTGGTATAAGTGAGATTTAGGTTTTAAATGATGCCAGAAGGGGACCTCCTCCCTCAAATCAGATAACACAAATCACAGAAATGCGACATAGGCGCATGATTATTCGGTCCAATCATTCCATCATTAAGTTGGTAATAATCAGATTTGCTGCAGATGTCCACTAATGCTGAACAGTTCTCCAACTTGCAGTCAGGAACAGTTTGTTTGTTTATCATTTCTCTTTCAGGGTGATTTACCCAGAGCATTTCAAACTAGCATTTGAATGAAATGCCATTTAGCTTCTAACTTTAAGTGGATGTTGGACCCTCCTGCAGCATAACTGTTCTGACTAAACACAATTAGTGTCTCATGACAGAAATTCATCCAATCACTATCAAAATCAAAACCTAGAGGAGATAAATGGTTGAAAAATTAAAAATTCAATTAGTTGAAAAATTATTATCAGTAATTATTACTTTTTTCATATCTTTTTTCCATTTTTTTTGTTTATTTTCCTGTGAAACACTGAATAATTTTGAAATTTGAGGCCTTCTTTGATAAGTAAATACATAAAATGAAAATGGAGCTGTTTTGGACTGTTTTGGACTGATCACCGCTCTGCATACCTGGCCTGTGAGGGGGGCATAGGCTTAATTTTAAGAGGTCATTAGAGAAATTGAAATTTCAGTGGCACCTTAAAGGAACAGCCAGTTAGCCCTGAGTAAAAGCTACCACACTCATACAAATGTTACTTATGCAACTGATGAGAAGTCAAAATAGGAGCAGTATATAGTCCTTAAATTGGTGGTGCCCTTCTGACCACAGCTAACATCACTGTGGTCATAAATGTGCTCTGTTGCATTTGTGAACACACACAACAGTGGGAGAAACAGAGGTAGGGATGCCAAATGAGGCACAGTTACCTCACTGCAGCAAAGTGAAATTTTCAACCACTAGATGCTAGCAAAATCTACATGTTCTTCCTGGGTTTCATGCCTTTTAAAGCAATGTTAGTTGTAAATACATGGTTAAGACTGTTAATCATTTTAATGTTTTTTTAATTCACCACTCAGTCGGCCAGTGCTCTATTTACTGAGCTAGACTGTCTCCTAAATCACTTTCCTTGGTGAGTTTCTGCCCTGTTTACAAGCCTCTCCAATTTACATTAGCTAACTATCAGTAGTTAAAAATAACCTGCTGAATCTGCAAAAAATCCCTCAAACGCTGCTGTGCCACAAAACAAGAGGAGTGGTGCCAGAGACCTGGGCTGGCTAAACCATTTCCTGCAAACTGGGGTACTGTTCCACTAGGTGTTGGCTCCACTCTGATTTCACTACTAAAAATAGTTATTCTTACAAACTACCATCAGTGATATTACTACCTGGATGAATCATTTTTGTCAATATTTATCAAACAACTAATTTGTGTATCTCAGAGCCACAGTACCTGTCAGCCCTGGAGACCTTAAAATGACTCCATTTAGCTGCACTTGAAACATTTCCCTTGATATACCAGCGAGCAGGTGGGTTTTGTCACTTTTTTTTGCCCACACATGCTCTGCCCACTGGCTAAATCAAAAGCACCCAATTATCTCCCCCAGTTAACCTCAGTGACAACTTGAACGAACCTCAAATGCTGTTTTCCAGGGTGCATGGCATCCAAACTAAAAAAAAACACACACACACACACACACACCGACATGATGAGTGGCAGAGTGAGGGCAAAGCTTACTGCAGGGAGATACTGTTCAAAATCCCACTGGAGGTCCACCGCATGTGCACAATATACCACTACAAACTTGGACAGCACTGCAGACCCAGCAAATGCTATGGTGATTATGGCGACTGCAGACCTTTGCACTTACCACACCACTTGCAAGAAAGATGGACTAGAACCCAGTCCAGTGCCTGTAGTACTTTCCCCCCACCTCAAAGGAAAAAAACAAAAAAAATCTCCTTCCAATGATGAGGTCAGTAACTAGTCATTTGGTTCATTGGCAAAGATTTTTAAGTGCACACAGCTTATTGATTGAAGATAAATAGCTGAGGGCAGCACCAGTCAACCATAAGAAAATCCAATACTTAGGAAGTTATGTGAAACAGTCTGTGCCAGTTAAACAAAACCAGCACAGACAAAGCATCTGTTTAGGCAAAACCGCTTAGACAAAACAGCTTATCAGATAAAACATTAGGGCAAAAACAGCAGTCTGGCACTAGTTTGTGCACGAAGCGTGGGCTGTGCTTTGACTCAGAAGGGAGAGGCGACTGCTCCATCACCGCGCCGCCTCCGACATCAATCGTCACAGGCCTACGGCGCAGGACCAAGCCTGGACTTTGACAATGGACAATGGGAGCACACCTCGTAACCACTGGGCTACAGCACAGCCACTGCAGGAATCGCCAGGGCAGAGCAACAACAACAATCTGTATCAATTATATGGCATGACTGAGGCGAGGTTCATACCAAATATTTACCAGGCCGCAAAAAAAGAAAAAGGCAGACAAATTTGAAACACTTTGTAAGAGAAAGAAGTCCAGCTAAAGCTGAATAGTTTTGTCTTTTGCTTTACGTCCACACTCAGCAAGACATGATCTTTGACCCATATGATGTTTCTACTGTTTGTTTCTAATGTTGTCATAGCTGCATTGATTTACAGGTAAGCAGATAACAGTGGCAAGTCAACGGAATGCCTGAAGTGCCGGCAGGATCAAACTCAAGAGACAAAACGGAGAAAAGCAAGCAGTGCTTATTGGTTTAGGCAGACAATGAAGATGAAGTGACTAATGAGCGCGAGTCATTTTGGATGCTGGCTGCAGCACGACTGCGATCACATGAGAATCAAATGCATTTGTTCTTGAAATGTTCCGTTTTCCTGTCCATCCAGCAATGCTGCAACCTGCGTATTTATCCACTTTGGAGGGCATATTCTAAAATATCTGTTTTGTGTGGCTGAGTGCAGACAGAACACTGACCTGGAGAAGAGAAGATGCAAGGCTGTAGGGTTGAGGTTAGGGTAAGTCAGGAGATATGCAGCAAATAGATAAGTGACTCCTTGTTGAACATCTGCTTTCTGTCACTTCTGTTAGTCCAGTGTCCACATAGGACTATCAAATAAAGTGTTTCCCTCAATCAAGTCAAAGACCATGCTTGCTTTCCTTATAGTCTTGAGTCCCAAACAAAATATTGCATAGCTTACCCAGCGCTTTATATGTTTAGATTGTCATCTATATGTTAACCGCAGTGCTCTCGGTGTGCTCACAACATGGTTGTTTGTTTTCTGGAGTTATATGCTTGACATGTAATTGTTGATCCAATCTATCCAGTATAATTCGCCGCCACCAGCCTTTGTTGTTACAAATTGAGATGTAGGTACACCAGTTCAAAATGCAGCGCCACTGCATCAACAAGCAGACCAAATGTGGTTGGAATAATAATCAGGAGAGAAACAATGCCACTGTTCTTGGGGTGAGGCTAAGGTTCTCCTTTCTTCCCTCACCATCACAAGGCTCTTTGACATGCTATGAATCACTATAGTGTCTCTCATTCCATCTGTCAATCTGTCTCACTGTTTCTGTCTCTCCCCGCCTGTTTTTCTCCCTCTTGCTTTTGACAACATCAAACATAGCAGCTTTCGTCGACAGCTTCATCTGTCTTTGAGGACTGGTCATTGGGAAATTGTGGCAGTAAACTTATTTTAAAAGCCGGACAGCGCTCAGGACAATTCAATCCTTCAGCTTAATTTATTTTATCAAAGTGTGTAAATTGTGGCACGGCCAGACATTCCAGACTTCTGCCTTTTTTCAAGAGCAGTGCAATAATTCATAAAGTCATGACAATCCCACAGTATTAGCATTGTCTTTCTTTCTTGACTTTCCCATGGACGCAAGTTTCCTTCGAGATGCACGCCTTCCCACTTCCTAGCTTTGAAAATGTCCTTGTTAGGGTGGGAGTATGCACCACGAAGAAATCTGCAGGAAAAAAAAAAACAAAGTTTTTGATTGCACCAAATCTGTCAGGGAGGATCATTATCTCTCGAAAGTTTCCCACAGTGAGCAGCTGGGAAATTGTCAAAAACCATCTTGTTGTGGATGCAAATGAACCCCTTTGAACTCTACTTTATGTATGTAGGTGTTTATGGCTGTCAATCACCATTAAGAATTTGAGAGTCTAGCAAATAGCGCACCAATTCTCATCACTAGTCACCTTCTGTTGTTTAGATGCTGCAACGCTGTGGAAAGATTTAGCTATATTTCCCTCAAAGCTGACAAAAATGTCATGGTAAGAAGATTCAGGCACATGGCATCAAATCTTGAACCTCTTACAAAAGTCAAACACAATGTAACGTATTACTAATTGATTTTTTTTTTCTTTTCTTTTTACTAATGAAGATGCACTACTTCACACACTGGTGGCTCCAAGTAGCAGCAAGAGTTAAAAGTTTAAAAACTTTGAACATAAAGGTTCCTAGTGTAGTTTTCCTTATAAACACAGTCTGCTATGTTTTCATTCAAAATGTTTCAGCAGAACACGTTTGTGTCCTTGAAGCCTGGTAAACATGTTGAATGTATTTCC
The DNA here is from genome assembly GCA_900302615.1 of Holocentrus rufus. NCBI lineage: Eukaryota > Metazoa > Chordata > Actinopteri > Holocentriformes > Holocentridae > Holocentrus > Holocentrus rufus. The sequence goes on along the minus strand of OMLF01013479.1, from coordinate 5,137 downwards.
TCCCTAGCAAAACTAAAATACACTTAAGTGGACTTAATATATAGAGTAGTGGTAAGAAGTGCATTCAAATCACATTAATACCTAATATACTAAATTTAATTATGAAAAAAAGTGTATTTATTTTGTGTTCAAATGTACACGCTTTAATCATTTTATGTATGATATAAAGTATGATATAAGTACACATTAATATATTATTTTGAAATGGGATCATAAATGCTCTTTGTGTGTTTCAAATTGTTGTTTGTTATTTTTACACTGCAAGATAATTAAAAACATGATTTGAGCACATTCAAATCTGACTTTAAGTAAATGAGGAATATGATATGATGTTAGGTATAGATATGATATAGGTATACTTAAGTATATTATATTACAATTTATGGAGTCCCAAAAAAGTACAGTAAATTGCACTCAGAACATTTTAAGTACAGATTAAATACCATTTAATTGCAACTTAAATATATTAAGTATAAAAAAGTATATCAAAATAATGCACTTTGAGTATATTAACCTTTAGTGCTCATACAAGTACACGTAGTATACTTAACTAAAGTGTATAAGAAATCTTATTTCCCTCCTCCCATGCTAATGGCATGGGGGCACCAAAACAAGAACCCAGTTCTCCTATTTTGCACTATAGCACCATCTATGGTCACAAACTACATTGGGTACCTTTAATTATCCTGAATTCATGTAAGACGATATCAGTAAACTACACACAGCACGCTCATGTTCAACCCAACCGGTCTGTGATGATCACTGACAGATAGCAGGAACGCTGAGCGGTTCTAGGCCATCCAATGCTCATGTGGGTCCAGAGACTGATATTTTAACCAAAAAATCATCTCCTGGCACCAGATAAACCCATTTTCTGTTTATTATGTTGAGACTCAAAGTTGCAAGGTTTACAAGACAGAAAAATATGTGTGCTTTCAAGTGATGTATAAGCACACTTGCCGCTCAAAAGATATGAAACTTTGTTCAGCTGACAACTGTTAACAGTGTTTGGTCCTTGTTCAGTCTTTCTGCTTTGTACTGCAAACTAAAGGCTGTAGACATAAGGCCTCACTGCAGCGCTGCATAGGAATCTGTCTGGTCTGACTGTATTGAATCTTTCATGTCAGAACCTCACAAATGTCACCGTAAACATGTGCACAAACGTTTCCAGCAGAAGCACGGATCGACAGTTTTCAAGGGTCTCTCTTATGCACAAACCCTTTATCATTTCATTTCACATACACACACAAAAAAAGCGTGTTATCTTTCTTTTCATACAATCATTTATCATCATGTATTCTTCCAGTGCGAAATTCTGTTTCTGTCTCTCACAAACTGACAAATTTTTACAAAGCTTTCCTGTAGTTTGGTTGACTCATGTGTGGGAGATGGATGTGATGAAGCCTCCCTGACGTTTTGCTTGTGACATATTTGGAGCGCAAGAGATGAGGAGATTGGTGAGCTCTGAATTTCAACATTTTTCGGCAGCTTGGCAGTGACTCAACTGCTTAGGTCACAGAGGCAAACAGCAAGTACACTGTTGATTCAAACTTTACTGAAACAACTATCAGCCTGGTCACGCTGGCATAAAATAGGACATTAAAGTGTGAAGTAGCAATCAAATATGTAATAAGTGCATTGAAAAACTGTTGCCGAACACTGGCTTTGTGACTTGCTCAAGTGAATATATTATTTTTGCTATGAAATTTTGTGTGAGGTTTTGATTCCAGGACTGGCAGGATGTCTAAGCCTCAAACTACATCTCCTGTAACTATGCCCATGAAGTTTTGATTATCTTTGTATTGCTTGTAAACATACAAAATATCTTAATTTTATTTAGCATTGCACAAAGTGGACTTAACAAATCTGTTTGTGCTGTGGTAACAGCAGAAAAGTTTTTACAGAATCCCCTGTAATAGTCATCTCAAGGAACCTCTGCAGGTCAAGTGTGTCATCTCTCCTCGGGAGCTGTCCAGTGCTGATCTGACTAAGCCTGTCTACCTGGGCTAAGAGACTTCTAAAGCGTTTATTTCCCAAATACAAGTGAAAAACTACTGTGCAAACCACAAAATTTAGGTCCAGACTGCATCTTTAACCTGAGTCATTGTGATAACATAACATGTAAGAGATACAGCTGATTTTTCACTTACGACTGTTGTCTAATGAAACAATTCATAAGTGAAGTGGAGGAGAAACCGTAGTTCTGGCGCTGGTAATTTCCTGATGAATCACCTCCGCACAAACACAACGGTTTCCACAGTCACCGCTATTTCAGGGTTTCCAACTGTGCCTGAAAAGCTTTGCAACTTGGCTAAATTGCAAGGAAGATCTTGTAAACATATTATACACAGTATGATGTGCTGCAAACAGGCAGCTTAAACTGGCAGATTACAGTAGCTTACATAAGGTGTTTGAATCAGCAAATAAAGGATATTTGATACTGACCTAGAGATGGAGTTTTTCAAAGAGCAATTTAGTGTTGTATACGTAATTATAAAGTGATTTTGTAATGTCAACTGTGTATTGTGCACCGTCTCTTTACACAAGCCCTTTTCATCCTATACAACGTGTTTTAGCATGTATTGTGTTACAGTGTGCTGTAAGTTAATAAAAGGTTTGTCAACAACAATGCACATGAACACTCAGTCCCTGACGACTCGGCTTATTCTCTATATCAGTGTAACAAAGAGAAAATCCATAACATTTATTGTGCCTGGCAGATAAAATGAGTCTCACTCTGATTCTGAAGTTGTTTTAAACTTCAAAATCTAGAGAAAAGCAAGTCATACCAAACTTTGTGCATTTGTATAAACCTTGGTTTCAGTTCAAATTTCTCTACTTCAGGTTTATATCAGTTTTAGTGAGTGTGTGATTTCTAAAAAGCGAACCCCTGCACTCTATTTTATTTATCATTGCCACTTAGACTCAAATCTGTTTAGCAGTGGTCCTCTGATCCCTCTTGACTCACAAAAATAACAGCCTTTTGTGAGCAGGCTCAAAATCCCGGGTAGCGCCCCGTTAATTGTCTGAGATGTTCAGTCAATTCAGAACGTCAATTTCTACAAAAATGTCATATGTTTGATCCCATATTTGTCTATGGTAATGGAGTTAGATGTGCTGTGAAAGGCCATCCACAGTGGTTTCCCATGGAGTTTGCTGAGAGAATCAGATTTATTTACTTTCTAAGTTTCAGCCGATGTGTGTTGTTGGTGATTCATTACGCGAAAAATAAAAAATTATCTCACAAAACCTTTGCAAAGTCAAGTTTTTTGTTTTTTTTTTGCCAATGCATTGTTTACATTCGTCTTCCAGTGTGATGCATCAAACTCAACCTACACCTTCTGGAAACATAGTTTGTGCTGCTTGGTGAAAATATATGACAGCTTTCCACAGTATATCCAAACAACCTTGCGCTTTCCCAACAGATGTAGACTAATCAAAGAGAGGGATATTCTCATATCATCACCTTGTCAGCACTTTTTTTTTTCTTGGACAATATGCTTATTAGTTTTTGACATTACCACAAGCATACATGCTGGTGGGTGAGAAAAAATGAGCATCGTACAACAAGAAAATAAATAAATAAAATCTGAAATACAAAGTTGACTGGGTGGGGTGATGCAGAGTGTCTGTGCTTTCGATGCAGCTATCCTGTGGTACCTATAGGCTCCAGACAATCTATAGAGCATTGCAGAGCTGTAACTGCAATACATACTGGAAGCATATTCCCTCAATGTTTAAAAGCAATCAAATTGCCCACTTCATTATTATGGTTAATACTGTATTCAATTATTTGTGTATTTTGCAGGATATCATTAAAAGTTATCAGCAAATGTGCATGAAACTTTGTAGAAAGGTTGGTTCACGAGGCAAGAAAGAAATGATTCACTTTTCACACTGATTGCCCAAAGGGGCTTGTGGTGTTGGGCTTGAAAATATGCTCTACTGAATGCTTTAGTTAGAATATTAAACTGCCATGCAAAAAAAAAAATGCACTGGTTTAGCTCTCTGATTGGAGAATGTTTCTTTGAGTCTTAGCAGCTTGCAGCTGCCTCAACAGAAGTAGCCCTTGATGTACTTTGGGGGAAGATTTCTGAAATAGTTCAGAAATCTTCCCCAGTAGCAATATTGCTTTTATTTTAGATTCCAGCAGTAACATTTTTTTTTAGATTTCAAATTTGAATCACTAAGGATCTGACCCCTAATGATAGCTTTAATTGCTTCACAGTTGGTGCAAAATGATATTTCAGATGTAGCAATTTGAAAACTTTTACTTAAGTGACCAAATCTCGGTTCTGCAGCTACTTCTGCAGCAGTTGCCGTGTAGATGGCTCTCTCTGCAACTCTGCATGCCAGCACACTCCCGCGTTCTTAAGGATGGGGTGGCAGCAGCCTCAAGGTTAGATGAGTGTACTTGTGACTGGAAGGTTGCCAGTCTGAATCCCAGACCAGCAGGGAAAAATGTCAAGAAAAGAAAAATCCTTCTCCTTTGGTAATCAGTTTCTTTTGTGGTACCCTTGAGCAAGACACGTAAGCATCAGCTGTTCCAGAAGAGCTGCTCATTGGCCACCAATACTGGATTGTTGTTGTACTGGACAGCTCCAAGGCATGAATCTGAATCTGTTTGACACAAAAGGTGTGAGATGAGCGCCCCATTCAGAGAAGTTGTGTTTACTTTAATCCTCTTGCAGGCGCATTGCAAATCATTACCTGGTACCTAAAGGGAGCTTACTGCCAAAGCATTACTGGTTTTAATTCTGAATGTTTGAAACTATGGTGCTTTTTTTCATATTGGATAAATGATTCAGTGTATTGCAAAAAGGTTTACGCATTGTTGAAATGGAAAGCGTATCATGTCCCCTTGGTTAAGCAGTTCAATGATGCCTGAGAATGAAGCAAAATGGAGCAAGAGATGAAAAGCAGTTGTGTGTGTGATTAAGAGAAAAAGGGAAACACACAGAGGCAGAAATGGTAGATACAAAGAGAAACCAAGAAAGAGGGCATGAAAACAGCCCTAATGGAAAAAATACATAAATTTCACCCGTGGAAACATGTTTTTTATATCATATGACAGAATGTGATATTGTGATATCATCATCATCCAGTTATGGTATTCTGATCTGATTCAGGAATACAT
>OMLF01013478.1:0-14337 GCA_900302615.1 Holocentrus rufus | reverse complement strand
TGCACACACAGTTGCAGTTACATGCCGCTATTAGTAGACTGGTTAAATGCATGACCTCCAGTTTAAAAAAACGTGTGGACTACAATTACATTTCACCCCCATAAAATGATAAGTCTTTTGAATTTGTTCATATTGAAAATGAGTTCCAAACAATGTAAAAAATGCTCTGATTGTGAAAACACCACCACATTGTGAAAACACCACGAACACCACATGCAGCTTTACAATGGAAGTGATGTAAATTCAACATGTGTGCCATCTGAGGCCCACCAGGAGGTTAAACTCGTCCCCTGATGACAAAAAGACTAATGTGACCCTGTCATGTGACAGGGTTGATTTGTGGAGCTTTCTGGTGGGTCGGGTTAGGGCCCTTTGCCACCAAGAAGAAAACGACACTGGCGTGGTCCACTCCAAATGCCTGGCCAGTCTAAACGGGTGAGACGCCCTGGCATCTCTCCTGACCTGTGTCCTTAGGGTCAACGACACAGAATGACACCTTCCTGGTGGGTACAAACTTATTTTGCCCACAGGAGCTTTTAATGGCACACTAAATGCAACTTTATATATATATGACTGGAAGTGACAGCGTTCGAAATAACTTGAAATATGAAACGTTGGCAGAAAACGCTGATCTAAAAAGGAAGTCAACGAAGTGGTGTAGCTCGTGCAGCCATGTGGGAGCTAATGTGCACTAATTTGGAATATGTGTTTGCAAATTATAGATACATACAGCTATGGCTGAGTCTACATACAGTTCATGAAAGCTTTGACATTTACTGTTCTAAACCTTTGGTCTTAGGTATAGAACACAGGAAGTGATGCATTTTGTTTGGAATAAATAGAAGAAGAAAGTGGATAACCACCATGGTTGAACAGGCAAAGAAAAAAGAAACTCTAAAGAAATCCGAGGAAAAAAGGTGTCACAGTGCTGGACACGCTGTATGACAGATTATCTCCGGGAAGTGCAGCGCAGGATCACCACAGCAGCGAGCACTTACCACCAAAGACGGGAACTAAACAAACGAAGAAGAAGAAAAAAACATGTATTTCACAAATAACCACTTGAAGTTTTCTCGAGGAAAATGACTTCCGCCTGTGCTGCAGGAGCCGGTAAACTGTCTTCAGCTCTGCTTTGTGGTGGCAGCAGCAAACCGCTCTCTGTAGTCTTCATAACAGTAACACTTCAACCCACACACTTATCCAATTACCTTTACAATAAATCTCAAAACCAGAGAAATGCACCAAACAGCCTCTCATTTGTGACGGGGATGTCCAGCATACCGCCGAAATGTGCGAGCCAGGGAATGTCGAGCTCTTTTCCACAATCACATCCTTGTCATTCCTGGCCCTGACAGACTCTCTGAAGTCTTTGTGTCACTTGCCCCCTGCAGAGCAGCATCAATGGAGAGACAGATAGTGGTCTGACAGCCCTTCGCTAGCCGACTGTGTGCATGCAGCCTGGGTGGACTCTTCTATGGTAAAGCTATTGAGTTTGGTCAGGTCACGGACTCTGTCCCTCACTGCACGTCTCTGGTCTTTGACAGCCGCTGGGACCCGAGCCCAACATTATCTAATGGAACAGAATTCATTAAAGTGTATGAGCAGATTGTCAGTTAGGAAAATGAGCAGTTGGGGCGAGATGCTGCTGATCTGGTTTCCATCTAGCACACGATTATTGATTTGCAAAGACTGGAAGTTCTGGTTTCTGGAAGTACAGGGTTTTGTCATGGAATGATGGGATTGATTTCCTTTGTTTGCTATTGAAGTATCAGATGTCTCTGTCAAGATAGGGTCATTTTGTTACTGCTTTACAGCTGCTCTTTGCATATCTTACACAATATATCTTTGTTGTGGGTTTACCTTATAGTGACTGCATTTTAAAAGTTCTAAAAGTAAAAATTCTTGAGCAGTGAACACTTTATGCACAGCAGGCCTACTATCTCCCGACCTCCAAGTTGTGAATTGGAAATGGATTGATCATAGTTCAGTGAGAAAACTTCCTAATGGATTTAACTGTACTTTTGTAATTACCACTTTGACCTGTCAATCTGGATCACATTTAACTTTACTTGCTTCAATTTGTGTGTTCCTCCTTGCATTGAAATGACTCCGCCAGACACATGGGCTTTGGAAATCCTGCATGCTACCAAGAAAACAGCTCAGTGGTCACAGATGTTAAAGGGGTTGCGGATGAACGCTTGCAGATGACTAATTTGAGCCACTGTTTTCAAGGCGATCGGGGGCAAAAAAAAAAAAAAGAAGCTGAGTTTTTTCACAGGCTCACCTCAGGTTTTTCTCATCCTGCTCAACCAACCTTTGCAATAGCTTCCGCTGTGAGCATTCGATACCCTTACTCAACCTTTGCAATAAACCATATCGTGTCACTCGGAGCGAGCGAGGCAGACATAAGATTTAAGAGTGAAAAAAATAACAGTCTGAGAGCTGACCTGAAACAGAGAAAACACCTAGTTATATCCTCTTTCCAACCCTTTTCCTGCATGAGTTTTCCCCATCTATTCCCTTTCTTTTCTCCCAAAAGCTCAAAACATCTCAACCACAAAAGTGACCCACTGCAGATCTCCGAACCGCCCCATCATCCCCCAACACTGTAATTACGTCTTCCTAACGTTTCAAGTGATGTGCTCACTTGAAAGCCTCGCTCGCCTTTTTGAAATGATATACGGCCTGTGTTGAGATGAAAAGTAGGATCCAAGGATGGGCTTCTTGTTGGGATGCCCTTGCCAGGGCTAGGCTAGGAGGCAAGCTTGCAAGAACCAGAACAATTGAACAATTATAATAGTTTAGTCCTTGCAATTTTCAGTGACAGCCATTTTGGTTCCATCGTATTGCTTCATGGCTTTGCAAACTCTAAGTGGTGATTCTAGCTCACTGATTTGTACAGTATGTCACCACTGTAATTTTGTGAAGGGTATTGTTACATATTTACAGCTAGTGTTCCTTGAATAAACCTTTAACAGCAGTTGCTCTTTGCTAGGACAGTCCTTTTCTCCGTTCAGTGATAATGTGTATTGCTGGCAGACGAGCTACACTAACTAATTTTTGGATGTATGGATTTGTATTATGTCCTGTAATGACAATGTTTTGAAGGGTAGAAATAGGTCTAAAAATGTTTTTTTTTCTTTCTTTCTTTCTTTTTTTTTTTTTTGGTATATTGTTCTATGTATAGCTGGCATTTAATAACTACTGCCAGCAAATAAAATGCACTCTGACCTTTTGAAGTGTTAGTGATATGTTTTCAACTCAGAGTTGTGGGGAAATTCTGTAGTATACAAAAATATGAATTACATTAACCTATGATCAGGAAAAACCTGGGTCCCTGTGACACCGAAACTCTTTTATTGTTTCTGTTTACCTTTGCATTGTCTAGGCTTCTGTTTGATTTACAGTGCTTCAAAGGGATTTGTCTTTGACTTTAAGATAAAATGAGATAAAATAATTCAAAGAATTATTATATTAGTAGGCTCTGCAAAGGTGAACAAATATTTCTTTCGAAGCTACATAGTGCAGCTTTAAGTGGTGGGATGGAAGACTTATTAATTTCATAATAACAGTCAGCTTTATTTAGAGCAGGTTTTCACTTTCAAGATGTTGTGAAATAAGAAATTAAAGAATCATCTGAATGAATATGAACCATACTGCAGAGGCACTGGGAAGGCTCAGGCCTAAAATTGGCAAGAGGGTAGTGTGACCATTTGGGACAAATGCTGCTAGTGACTTTCAGAGGCTGAAACAGGGTTAGGGAGGTCAAAGATGGAAATATGACTACTTCCCCTCAAAAGCAAGGCGGAGGTGGAGGGCGCGGTGTGTTGAAGTGTGTATCCCTGTAAAGACAGGCTTTAAAAAACTGCTCAAAAACATTTTGGTGGAGAAAGTGATGGCAAATTTATCATTACATTGAGGACAACTTGCAGTTAAAACATTCCCAGTGAAGAACTAGCTGTGCCCAAATGAGGCTGCAGCTGCTATGTTTTACATGGTGAAGTAGGTCCAGGGAAAACCATGATACAGCATAGCTCATAAGTCACTTCTCATGCTCTGTCTTCTAAAAGGGAATCCATTCCCATATTTAGAGTAGACTCTCGCATGCCCCTCCATACAGTCTCTTAGTGGGTAACCAGGGCCTGGTTTATCCCTACATCTCTCCATTACAGTAGCTTCTGCTATGAGCATTCAATAACATTCAAGTGTCATAAACCTTTTCACTGCCCACCACTTACCCAAGTGCCTGCTATTGGCCCTACTCTTTCATCAAAATGACCTTTTGGGAAAATAAACATAGGGCCTCGAGCATTTCCAAAAGGATGCCCAGCCAATCCAAGAATAGACCGGAACAGTCAGTCTAACAGGCTCTTATACTACATAGTTTGACTTTATCAAGGGGCTTAACTGCAATAGGACGACTTCTTTGTTAGTTTTTAGAATAAGTAAGCCTTGCGGGTGTGAGCCTGAATTGGTTGGATGCAAAGGTTGAATATAGTATTATGGCATTCAGTGTTTATGGCAGAAGCTACTGTCATGGTCAGTATGATAAGCAATGGAGGACATACTAGACCAGGCTTACCCATTATGAAACTGCGTGGACGTTCACATGGAATACTGGGGAAGTTTTATAGGCGTCAGGGTGTAAGATAACCCCAGAGGAATAGGGACACCGACTCGTCCCCGCTGCAGGATATGGGCCACTGACAGCAGCCAGAATGTTCAAGTTCCACCCTCACTACTTTGAAGACTGTACGTGTCTGGCATGCCTTGCATTGAAGACAAGTCCTTGAAGAGGGTGTGAATAACTCCTCAGATGAAGAGATGAGAAAAGCAACTGTCCACTTTTTCGTCCCACTCAGCCTAGTGGACAGCCGGGGCTTACAGCAAATGTGCTTAACTAAAAGCTGCTTTTCAGCGAGAACCTGTTGGTAACTTGGTGTCTTCTTTTGGAGGTGGGAGGACATTTTTTGATGCTGTACATGCTAATCCACTGCCACATTCCTGTAAGTGATATTAGGAGGTTAGGTGACTAGGCTACTTAGCACAGAGTGGCTGTAAGATAAATATGCTGTTAGAGTGACAAGATACACAGACAGTATGCATACAATCCTATATTTTATACTTGTTCCGATGATGAGTCTCATGGTTCACTCATAGAAGGGACATTTTACAGATTTTGCTTCACTACACTGAAACAGAACAGGGTGTAATCTGTAGATTTGCTGTTACAGTGGATTATCATACACAAAGGTTTTTGTAGACTGTTCCCTTGGTCCGCTAATGAGAAAATGGACACCATAACCATCCATGTGTTCCCGGTAGATGATTGGCTCCGGCATTCCAAGCAAACACTTGAGCACTGTTATGCTGAGTGATAACAGTCTAGTAAGACGACTGTCTTTTCAGTAAAAGAAAGTTGTTAGTGAGTTTTGTTATATTGTAAGTGTGGGCCCTCCACTATTGGTGCCCCACCGGCTTGGTGCATGTGAGTGGAATGCAAGTAGTGGGAGAATGTGGTTTGTAGATTTTGGCCTGAGGGTGGCACGAGAGCAAAGGTTGTGATGTCACCAAAGTTGACAGGGTTCATACTCTGGGAAACATGATTGTACTTTCCAAATTTCATGGCAATCCAGCCAACAGATTTTGAGCTGTCAAATCTGACATTTTGGCCTAAAGATGGCGCTAGAGAAGAGGACTTAGGGTAATCAAAATCAAGAGGAATCTCACTTTGGGGAGCATTAATTCTCTCACCAAATACCATGGTAATCTGCTAATTAGATTTACTGATATCTTGTGTGCAAATTTGATGTTTTGGCCAGAGGTGGTGCAACAGGAAAGGTCATGAGGTCACCAAATTTGATGGCAGTCTGTCTAATCGATTCTGAGATGTTGCCTTGGATTTAAGTGCTGAATGGGTGGACTGATCAACATGGCAATCTGTAGAAAAAAAAGAAAATATATAAAGAGAAATATATAAACTCAGTGTAACTGATACAGCAAGGTTAATTTCTGGACCTATTTCAGATGAGAAACTACATACTGCACAGCTTTTCTCCATCCTCACTTCTCAAGTAGTCTGTGGCTGTTCTGTAGCCTTTGGTGTTTTTTTTGTTTCATATGCCGTCACTATCAGACGTTGCACATTTAATTTGAAATTACTTATTATTAATCTGTAGAGCTGCTGCAAGCATGGAGCCTACTATCACTCAGCATAGTGTTGGCTGAAGTGTTAGCATGAAGCATTGAGCATAGGAGTCAACATTCCACTGGAGATATATGAATGATTTTGTTATCAGTGTTCGCATTACAACAGATAAGTTGACAGCGGGAACTTTCTTCCAAAAACTGTGTGTATCTTATTCCTTCAGCTAAAAATTTCCAATAAATATAATTCAGTCTGGATTTTTTTTTTTTTTTTTTTTGCAGTTGGTGTTTCTGGTTTCACTTTCTAGGGTGATCCCTAAGGAGTTAAGTATGAGCAGATTCAGCAGACTCTCATTAATCAAGAACAGAAAAGCAATCAGAGGACTGCAACATCCTGCATGCCTGCCATCCCATAATCCCTTGTAAATCAAAGATATGGAATCATCTTTGTCCCACCGTCCCAGGGTAATTCTGGTTTGTGTTTCATGGCACTGTCTTGAACAGTTGTGAATATAGCTTGGTGGATGGACATAAAGGGAAAACAAATAGACAAGATGTACACATTATATCTGCTCGTACACAGGATGTAACATGTTCTGCATGCTTTTATTGAAGGAAGTGGGTGCAGAATTTTTTAGGGCTATTTCCTCTCTAAATCAGCCTTAGAATCCCATTGACATGTTTTTCAGCCAAGTAACTAAACATTTTTTTTTTAAATAATGCATGAGTCATTGCTACAATATTTCTCAGTGAGCTGTGGTTATAGATTTATTCTTGTTTCAGTGTTAATTTCTTATAATGATTCCAACATTAACTGCAAAATCATATAAATAATGTGCAGTTAGCATGATAGTTTATGACTTTAAAAGTTATAAATTTTGTTTCATGTTCATGTTTTGGAACTCTCAGTGTGATTATACTGCATACTCCCTACAAGTGAGCTGTGCTGGACCACAAACCAAGTTAATAAAGACAGAACTTGAGCAGAGCTTTTGGAATCTCAGATGTTGCCAAGAACACTTAACAGCAAACAGCAGCAACAGTGTTAGTACATGTAATGTTAGTGTATGACAGGATTGGTATTAAGTAATATGTCACTTTGGTAGTATAACTTTCACTTTTACAAAAATAGCCTCTGTTAGTTAAAGTTGCCTTGAGAAGAATTCTAAACATGAATATGTAATTATAAAATACACTCTGATACCTTAATGTAATTACCATAAACAGACGAGACTGTGGTTTGGACGACTGGTAATTTCTGTCATGCCAGTGGTATTGTTGGTGCTGGTGTTTCTCAAAATGAAGATCAGATTACCCATAAACCCCACTGTTTCCTGTCACCCTTGACTCTCCTTGGTGTTTTTGTCTTTACTGAGGTGGATAAACATAGTGAAAGTGATTTTTCCATCAGTCCTGGCTTTCACTCTTTTCATTAACTGCCAAACTCTTAGCTTTAGATTTGTGTTTTTATGTACTGGAAGGACAGCGCTCTCTTCCTGTTTTATGTTGTAAAGCAACCTAGCTGATTCTGCTCCTCATCCACTGGCATATAATGTGCCAGCTAGAGAATCCCAGTCTTTTTGGTGATGGTCTCATTTGTTTACAGTAATTTTACTAATGTCTCAAATATTAGAAATTAGATATTTATGTTAAAATGCTACACACATCACCTAATATCTGTAATATCTGCTACCAATATTGGATGCCCTAGATATCCATAGTCATAGCACAATAAATAAATAAATAAAATCTATATCTAAAAATCTAAAATTTTACCCCAGAACCTAAAACTCTGGTACCAGAAATGTAATATATGTAGGTGATCTCAGTTTTTAAACAGTGTTATATGTTTAAGGGTGGAATTTTCCTTTAAATACTTTAGGTATACTTTACTTTAGGTTTGTGAGGTAGCTTGAAAATGTCACATAGTAAAAATATTTTTTCAACAGCCGCTAAACTCTCTTTCTTTGATGTTATGCCAGTGATTAAAAAAATTATGTTATTCATTGTCCTCCAGTGGAAAAAAAAACTGCAACAGGAAATATGAACAATTCAACTATCCTTCTGAGAAAATGTACCTTTCTGCCCAAACCCTGCAATGATTTATTCTTGCAAGTGTCAGTTGTGCTCTGGGAGGTAATTGTGTGGTTTTTGAAAATTAGATTTAAACAATTTAGGTATTTTTCAACCCTGAATAATAAAAGTTCATTAGTTGAACTTGGGCTGTGGTTGGGCAGTGGGGAGGCTTGTGGGTAAAGGGGGAGCCATGCATGATAAGTGGTTTGGCAGATGTCCTTTAATCACTTCACAGCCAGTCTGAGGCAGGACCAAGTATGTTTGGGCAGATGGTGTGTGTCTTAGCCTGCAGAGGCCAGGGAATAGAAACAAATGCAAACAGTATGCTATCTATATTGCCCTACATGACATATTTTAACAGGATTCGTTGCCGTTGAAGCATATTGTGCTATTCCAAAATCAAAGGGGAGTTTTGAAACATAGATAGACATACTTGAGCCTGCAGATTCTCTCTGTCTGAGAAAGCCATTGTAAATTCAGTGGGTATGGACAAAACAGATTCCAAGTCCCATGCATACAGTATTTGTGGGAATGACAAACTGAATACATGATGAGCTTAAATAAATATGGCCACAAATCTCTGGCTCTCTTGTTGATCAGCTGCTTTCATCTCTTCAAGGGAAATAATAATTTTAACCCTGAGTTCTCAACTATGAAAGATCTGACATCATATCATCATGGCTCCTCATATTGTACATGGTAAGAAGATATTCACTTATATACCTTTTAACCCCATTTAAAGTAGATTTTCAGCATGACACTTTGGATCAATCAACACGCAGGAACAGTAGTTATATAAATATTTAACACTGAAAGGTATAGTTTTTAGTAGCTGTTTTGAAAAGTTAAAGGAATACTCCAACATTTTGGGCAAATACCCTTTTCTGGTCTACCCAGATTGAGACAAGATTTTCAATACCATTTTCACCTCTGTACGTCCACTGGTTCAGTTCGTAGTAGTAATATTTCATGTTAGCTTAGCATAAAGACTTGAAGTCTACAGGAGTCTTTAGCCCAGATCTATCAAAGTGACAAAAAAAAAAACGTGCAGCAACTGTGAAGCTGCCTTTTTTTTTTTTTTACACACAGTATATCGTGTATTTGGAAAACACATCTTGGATTTTTTTTTAAAAAAACAAGAGAGACGTTTTGGAGAAGTTCGATGATAGGAACTATAAATTGTAGGAACTAAAACCACTGAACATGTGTGTTTATCGGTTATAGTTCCTACCATACAACTTCTCCTAAAATGATTAGTTTTTAAAATTAGTTTATTTATTTTCTTTTTACTTTGATGGAACTAGGCATGTGACTCCTGTAGACTTCAGGTCTTGATGCTAAGCTAACATGAAATGCTAACTACAAGAACCGAACCAGTGGACATACAGAGGTGACATCTTGTCTCAGTCTGGGTAAAGGCCCCTACAGACTGTACATTGTTCCCAATGATATGAAAATTGACTATCAAGACAAAATTTGAAGGTGTGGATTTGTCATCAGATAGAAGTCCTTTTGCTATTTTGCTTTAACAGGATGTAGCAGAAACTGATCGAAAACAGTGTTCTGAAAATAAACCTGTCTGATTCCAAGTACAGCCTTGACAGTGTAACTGTGCAGTCCGTTTGTCTCTTTGTCTGCTTTGAAATTTTGACACATTTTTTGAATTACTGATGCTGAGAGGCCTTCTGGTCACAAATGGTTGAAAACCTAAACACCACCTCAGATTTTTTTGTTCCCAAGGACGCTTCATTAGGAGCAGTTGGCACATTGCTCCCACAATATGGGTGGGCCTGAAGTCCTTCTTTAGGTCTGGGCCTGGAACTCAAACATAATATTACCAAGGGCCTGGGAACCATCTATCATAGTACTTTAGCACACCATGGGGTGGACTGCAAACCCCCTTTGGAAGAGGATGTTTGTGTTGAATGTCCAGTTTCAGGACAAGTGTTTCCTGATTTTCCCTGTGAACCTCCATATTACAGGGAGAGAGGCCTGAAGTATTCCCCAAAGAAGGTGTAAACAATACAGTATGTGGGATGCTAGAGAGCCAGCTCTATTTCATCCACTTGTTTCCATAAAGTGGCATTGTGCAAGCATAGCACACGATGCAAGTTGTTTTCATGGTATTTTTGGCTAATGTTGCATAATTCAAATGAACAGTTGAGTCTATCCTAAAACCTGTATGGATGCTGATTCCACTCATAGGCTTTTTTCACCTTGTCTACATACAAGGAAAATGGCAATGCAAAACAATTCAGCCACAAAGGCTAAAAAGCCTTGTCCTCAAGCCATAAAAGCTCACTCACTGTCCTTCACTCATTGAGTATTGCCTGTGTCAATTACAGGCAACTCTACGCTGTGCTGTCAGTTTTCCCCCAATTTTCTGCATCTTTATACAGCCTCCCATGGCTCAGGGTAGACAGACTAGTTAGCTAAAATATGATAAGAGTTGATGTAAATAGATGTCAACAGGGCTCAAAAGAGCAACTATTTTAGTTCCAACCAAAATTTAGACTGTGCAACTTTTAAAATTTACTGTGGGGAACGTTCACCCACCTCTTCAAATCTGAAATAGTGTTTACGCACCTCCCCCAGAGTGATGCAGTTACACTGTTTGGAAGCTCATGCCTGATTCCCTATCGCGCTTTCTCAGGGATGGTGTTTTGTCCTCTGCCTGACCATGGACGTGGTTATGTTATTGTCTTGTGAGCACCTCAGAACAAAGCAGACATCAATGATTTGGTAAAAACTGAATAACTACATGTAAAGATCTAGGGGCATGTCCCCCTGTCCCTGGTGGAAATTACACCCATTAGCTTGATTAAAGTGATTGATTAGTTGGAATCACTGAGGTAACAAATAAGCAGGGCTGTGTGATAAACCAACATTTTACAAAAAGTGACATTCTGAGTCTCTACCTAATTTTGCCCATGTTGGTGGTTTATGTAAATTAATTCCCCTCTTGCATAGGCTGTTTTACTTGGGTGCTCGAAACAACCAGTCACATCTTAGCATAACTTCAAACAACCAGTCACAACTACTCAGCTCGCACCTTCTCCACTGTACACTTTATTTCAAACAGAGGACGTCAGGTAATCCACACTCAGTTTGTTAACCTGCACACAAGAAACCAGATAATTAACCAGATTATGGGAGGAAATTGGGTATGTCACTTGAAAATATAGGCTAGGTAGTTGTGGGTTGGACTCGTTTCTTGTTGCATTCTCCAGTTACTAGCTTTTTATTAGCAAAACTGATATAAAGGGTTACTTCAAGCCATATGGAAGTTTAGTAGAATATGGTGCGACTCAGGTTCATTGCAAGCTCTGGTCCTGCGTGTATAATGCAGATCTTTCTTTTGTCACCTATTCATGTCTGTTGCATTAGCAAAACAACTGTCAAAAACATAGTTCTAATAACTAAAATATGAACAAGTTTGAAACATGACTCAAGAAGTATCAAACAGGGAAACTGTGGCCTAATAGGTTTTAAATGCTGATTGCTGAATTTTTCATAACTATTTGAATGAGAAAGTAGATCGGGTGATCCGGAGGATCTAGTGAACCGGATCAAGTTTCTCATTCAGACAGGATTTTGGACGACATACCAGATAATGGAGATGATAATTAATGGCATACAAACAAAATGTTGACTTTCACTCACAGACACCAGGAAGGGGTGTGTGATCCTGTAAAGTGGTTTATTCATTGCAGTAGAAAGATTCATTGGACCAGCTTAACCTGAAAAAGACACTAAGTGTGGCTGTTCTTCTACTGTCGCCCTTCTCAGTCTTCTCTCCACATAGAGTTTTATGAGTACATGTCTTCTCTTAAGGCTGTTTTGGCCTGGTTTGGTATGGCAGGGACTGGGCCGGACTGCTAAAGCCATCAACCTGCATTGGTTGGGGTCTGATAAATCACCTTGTAATAACACACGTCAGCAGGTAAGGGGGGGCAGGGGCCCGGCACAGCTAGCTACCATAAATCTTTGGCTTAGCTGTCCAAGCAGTGTCCACTTTGTCGGTGGTTGTGTTGTGTGTAATCTGTGTTTGCCCGCAGACTTGCCCAACCACCTCCCAATGCAGGACTGTGAGAAAGTTTCCAAGGGCTTCATCATGTGGTGCCCACACCCACTTTCCTTCCGTTTCTGAAGCAGGTTGGTTTATTGAAGTGCTCTGTTGTGTGCCACATAAAGTCTGACCCTGACTCAGTCTGTTTGCAGCTTCATAGTTCACATGATCCATAAAATTATATTAGACTTTTATGTGTAGATCTGCTCTTTTAGCCTGTTCATAAAATCCACAACATAAAATATTTATTTCTTCAGCAACTTCATATATAATGAATTATTTGCCACCTGTGTATTATTTGTATTTTTTCATTTTAACCTATACTTAACCATATTAGGGTCACTGAGATTAAAGGTACCATGTGTTTCATCAACACTTTCAAATATAAAATATATATATCATTGTCAAATGTCACTTTGATATAGTTGCTAAATAAGTCCATGGTGAAGGTGATTCACATCAGTGATGTCATTAGTACTAGGTTTAAGGCCTCATTTCCCATAAGCCCTGTTGTTTCCTGTCCCCCTACCTGTCTCCCTGGTGTCTTAGGTAAAAAGAGCGAGGATTAAAATGTTAGAAATAATTTCCCCCTTGACCTTTCAAACTTTCTACCATCTCTTTTTGCCAGAAACTCTGAAAGGTCTAGCCCTGTTTGTGCGGGAAGAACAGCACCTTCTTCCTGTTTTGTGCTGTAAAACAACGAAGCATTTCCCGCCAAATTTAACACAATGGCATACAATGCATTGCAACATAGAGAGCCATGAGAGCAGAGAAAGTTCACCTAGATCACCTAGATTCAACAATGAGCAATGTCAGAATCTTATGTATGAGGTGTTCAAAGTCCACTAGCCACACACCATCAGGTTCATGGGGTTAAAAAGCAAGTCAGCAACAAATGACACAAGACAGGGAGTCATTGTTGTGCTGCCCTCTTAAAGCATGATGTTAAAGCAGGTGTTTTGTCTTTGACAGCTGATCGGACAGCAGTGATGCCCAGAGGGGCAACACGCTTTAAAGTTTCAACCCACGGAGCAACTGTGATTCTCTTTGCAGTATGGTTGTGTCCATTTACTCCTCCAAGGCATAAAAACCTAAAATATGTAATTTCTCACTAAAATGTTATCTTTGGGTGTTCAAACTGCAAAAATCTGAAGTCATTTCTGTGCTGACAGAAGCCAATCAGTTGATTTCTAATGAATCAAATGATGATCGGTTTTGATAGGAAGGGATTAAAAGTTATTTTCACACATAAGAGTGGAGGCAATCCAATCAGAAGATTTGATTGACAGCCTTCAAATGCACCAGCTCTCCTCCACTACTAGACACAACGGTTCCATGTGTGCACATGTGCATGGCTTGATTCTTTAAAATCACATTCAAAGAATGTAAATGACAGGTAAGCGTATCATATGTATCCACATCATTTTACACATGGAAATAATCTGTCTGGGCTAATGCATCCGCTATTAGATTAAAATATAAAATCAGTCAGGCGTCAGTTTCGGGACCAAATTACATCTATATAGATTGCATTGGTTGTCAACACTGCTGCATTATATATGCTTACTGTATCAAGAGTGGTGCGATTCAGCTGTTTTGTTGTTACATGAATGAACCTCCTGCGCCTCAAAGATCTGTTCACCACAGAAAACAATCCAAAGACATATTTTGGCCACAAATATTTTGTGTTGAAAAAGTTACATAATGTAACTTTAAGGCCAGGTAGCATTAAACAATTTGAGTCAGCCATTCATAGAATTTGTGATGTCATTCCCAAAATGGCCTCTTGATTCCATTCAAGCAGGATGAGGAATCAGAAGTAAAAGCTCTGTAATATTTTAGGCCTCCGCTGTGGAGGGATGATAGATGAGGCAGACAGCCGTCTTGGATCTTCTGACTGAGGCTGGCTTCCAGGGCCTGGGTCGCCCAGAGTGCTTCCCCCCAGAGGACCAGCTGTACCTTCCTCTGGTCTGCACTTGTATTTAAGACCATGGAGACATGGAAGTATGAGAGACACAGTGCAGCTCAGCAGGTTTATGTCTTCT
>OMLF01013477.1:14336-34817 GCA_900302615.1 Holocentrus rufus | reverse complement strand
CCCCAAGCCATCCTGCCAACCCCCCCATGGCATTACATAACCTCTGACCTGGAAGATCTAAACATAAGCCCATGTCCTGCGGTGTTGTACGCAACATGCCACCACATATAGCAGGTCCATATGCTGGGACCAATGGACAAGGTATGGTGGCTTACATGCTTTTCATGCAATAGCACATGGTACTCATGTGATTACTACACGTGTTGGGACTGCTAGGCTTTCGTTTTAATATTATTTTCAGATGTATTTAGCCAGAGAATCACACCCAGGTCGGGTTTCCCATTTACAAATGCTAAAAATATCAAATTGAGTTAGAAAGACATCAAATTTCAAGTAGCAAATCAAGAATATGCTCCGAAAACATTTGAAATGAAGATCAAAGGATAAATGAAAACTAAAGACTCCAAGACACAGTTTTTGCAGTTTTCTGGGTTGACAAGACAGCTAAACAACCTGAAAAACGACAGACAGACCAATCGTAAACTCACAGTGGTCTCTTTCATGAGGCGGGGTTTGAGCCAATCTTTGACACCCTGCAGGTCCAGGTTAATGCCCACCAGCCCCAGCTTGCCACGCCGCTTGATCAGCTGGTCTGGTTTCACCACCAGCCGCTGCAAAGGAAAAACGGATGAGACGGCCATTAGCAAGACAAAAGCCACAGGTGTTTTGAGACAAGTGACGCACCAATAGCAGATCAAACAGACACCAGGCAAAATAGGGTTCTGGTATCACAGAATTCACAGAACACAGAATTGTTACAAATATCATTACCATGTCCTACACATAAATACATTTTGTGTATCACATCCAATAATAATAATGTATCATATCGGTCAAACATTACTAGCAACATGACAGCCTTCATCCTGATAGAGATTTGACACACACAATCTTTCTGATGTGGTTTCATATTTGTATGTTTTCTCTAAACTCACTATTATGAGAACATTAAACAGGAATTGGAACTGAAAGTTAATACTAGCACAAACCTAAACCAGTCATGCTTTCGTTTGACATGAGCAGGCAAAGTAACCTGCACTTTTTGCACAGTAACATTTCAGCACAGTCACCCTTCAGGCCCAAGTTTCGGCCCTTTGCAGCAGCCTCACCTCGGTGAGCAGCCATTGGTGCTCCTGTGTGAGGCGGTCCCAGTCAGTCTCAGAGGTGACACTGGCATAGCGAAAGCGGTTCTGCACGGCCGCCGTAGTGCAGATGTACTTGTAAAGGAACTCCTTCCCTGTCTGCTCTGATATGGCTTTCGCCGACATGGCAGCGCTGGCTGGCACAGGACCTTGGGAGAGAGACAGGGCCAGTATTCAATTTCACACAAGTACAACAACATAGTTGTGATGCTGGACAAACTGGACGAAAAAAACTAAAGTCCCCAGACAGCACTATAGCCGCTCTTTAGAGTAACTTGCAGCTGTGAGCCAAGTCAATATCAATTCTGAGTTTCTACCAAGATAAAGACCTAAAGCTGTCAGGAGCAGAAGTAAAGTGACCGTTTGCCACTAAGGTGAGGGAAACACATGAAATAACAACATTAGAATCCTTTAAAGTTGGGTAAAAAGATTAGACCTTTTAATGAGTTTTTTTTGTTCTATAGGAAAAAAGGACAACCTTCTTGCTTTGTTTATGCAATCCAATGAATGCATAAATGTGTGCATAGTGTATGATGTGAAGAGATGTGCTGGGCTGCATTATTTCAGAAATTTGGCCAGAAATGGGAAAAAAGAAGGTTAAATTAGGCCTGCCAACTCCAAACACTAGGCTATCTACATGTTTTTTTTTACTGCCAAGGACATCGCAGGCTGAAATGTGAGAGCTATAATACAGAATATTACCAGATAGAAGATAACAAAGCTGTTATCATAGCTTTATTGAATTCAAGCTCAGGAACGTTAAAGCATTCTGCCACCTTGCCACCAATCCTTATCAGACTGTGGATATGAGATACCTGCAGCAATATGCTAAATCCTCTGCAATGAACTGTAAGCTGTAAGTGTTCACTATCAGATGGATTGCACATATGTTTTAAAAACACACTCAAAAGGCCAGGAAGACAACTTCCACTGGGACATTCATACTATAGCATATGGGAGGGTCATTTTGCAATAGTAAATAATGTTATCTGTGTGTCATTAGGGCAGCGCTGCTGTTATTCTGTAGGCGCCTGTCAAGGAACTGGATCCTGGAGCAGTTCTGACAGCCCTGTTTAACATCCATAGGTCTGGAGGAATTTAAAGCCAGTATATCGAGATGACTGCACTAACTGGTATTACAGCTTGGAACAACTGGGAATGGTCTAGCTCAACAACGGTATTAATAAGTGTCCTTTGGGTATGATCAAGTCATAAATATGTCAACTTTTCACTGTGTCAGTCTGTTTATTTTGTTGCTGTGTGCTTGACTCATCTAAAATAGTCACACCTCTTTTTAAAAAGGTCACATTCAAACATTAAGATTAAATGGGGACATCACACTTTAAAAAATATGTGACCCAGAATAGTGTAATCAGTATTTGAAACCGGAGAGTTGCCTGAAAATTCATCCCTGTGTACAGAAAAGCATCCTGGATACTGTCACTGTCACCTTTACCAATAGAGTCATTATGGAGCTATACACTGGGGTGACATCAGACTGAATGTATGACAAACTGCCATCTCACACTTGGATAGTCAGCTGTCCTTGGGGCACAAGGTTACTATTTCAATGTTGAAACTGAGGTGAAATGATTTAAAAACATTCTACACATCCAGTCTCCTGGCTTCAACACAGACCAGGCATTTACAATGTCTATGCGTAGCTATGGTCTCCTTCATTCAATCAACAAACCAGCCTTTGTGCAGCGATGTACAGACTGACCCACAGTGAAAAATTAGACGCACCATTAAACCAATAAGATAACTGGACTCCTCCAAAGACTCAATTCAGAGCACGTGCTGTGTTAGAGAGGGCCTGACAGGACCTTCTCAAAGTTGGTATAAATCAAAGTCAGATGCCAAAAGGCTTACTGGTATTATTCACTCAACAGCTGAGTGGCCTCCCACTAACGACAATGGTTGATATTTCTCTACTTAACAATGGGAAAAGACAAAAAGGCCATGACTGCTGCTAAACCAATAAACCTGTATATACTGATAAAATGGAAAAAGTATGGAGTAAGGCCTGCATATGACAGTGACAAGTTTTGTTACATTGCCACCAATCCTCTATATTTCAAAAACATCGAGCCCAGAAAAAAAACACAAAAACAGAAAGCAAGGAGAAACTGTTTATCTACATCTGAATACAACGCCTCACCAAAAAGCTATCAAGCATGCCAATCTAGTGCCACCAGTATTATGAACTGGCATCTCACTACGTCTTATGTGTCTGAAATAGGATGTGATTTGTTTTCACGCGGATGGCAAGTTGTACTGGCGGTGTTGACATTCTGCTTTCAGACATCACAGCATGTCACCAGACCAGCTCCGCCAGCTCCCCTCTGCCCCTCCTTCCACAAACCACATACACACACACACAAGTGCATCGATCAGTAATGGTTTGGCACAATGCCCATAGCTTACAGTCTTAATAAGAAACAGGGCCCTGAAATAAGTGGAGGCAGTGCAAGACCTGCACAGTGAGCTGGTCCTTGAGGTGCATATTACCACTACCACTAAACAAACAGTGATAAGCAGTAAGCATTGATAACAGGCATTTTATCTCCTCTTCCATAGTGATAACATTTTATGAGGGTATGGTGTCTGAGCTACTGCATAAGCAATGGCTTTCTTGGCTGCTGTTTGGGGCTGAATACTTCAATATAGAAATGTAGCCTACAAGATGACTAACCTCTAACCTCTGAAGGCTCCCTACTTAGCTAGGAATTAGCTTAGCAGAGTATGCTGTCACGCCTTCAGGGGCAGATGTCACTGTCATAATCCAGGGGTCCTGTCCATTGTTTGAACTCATCTCACCGTGAAATTTGTGCCCTACTCTGAAAGCTCCTACTGACCATCTGTGAGGAAGAAAAGGGTATTTGCAGGAAACATAACCATGAGGATTAGCTAGCCAGCAAGAGAGCATCGCTTTACAGACAGCTGCAGCTTGATTAACGTGGCGGTCCTCTAACATCACTTCCTCAATGTAAACTGACAGGTTACATCACTACAGGTCATTAAGAATAAAGCTACCACACCCACTTCAGGCTGGGCACAGCCTATAGCTTAAACCAGAGACATTATTGTCTCTGCTTCAACTAACGTTAGCTAGCCAGGCAACTTCGATAACTTTAGCTTGGCTCCAGTTGAGTACATACGGAACAGCTTCCTGGAGGTGGGAGTCACCATCGGTTTTGCAGAGGGAAGGCTGCGGACTAAGACAAGAGGAAATACTGATCTAGCCTTCGCAAAGAGACGGTTGTTCGGGGAAAATTAAACGTTAAGTTAGCTTACGTTTGTGACTAGTGTCAGCTCTGGATTGCTGGCCCAGGTCCTACTGGTGAGGGGGGACCCAGTCAACTCACTTCAGTGTTGAGGCCCTTTTTTCAGTTAAGTGGCAGCCAATATGCAACTGGTAACTGCAATGCAGGTAACTTAATCTTCATAGCATTTAAAGCAGTAGCAAGGACAGCGATTCTGGTAGGCAAACTTGGCAGCATCTCCTACGCATATTCGCCAGTCAGTCTCTGCTGGCTTGCTAGCTAACCGCTGGTGCTCTAACGTTAGCCTCACACTGAAGACCTGAACTGGGAATCACTGAGGCTGACTTGTAATTTAAAAAAAGAAAAAACAGAATAGAGAGAGAAATAAGCGAAAACATTATCATGTCAATGGAAGAAACACTTACTTGGAGTGTATGAATTGTGCTTAACAAAGTCAAAAGCCTCCTCTCACACCGGAGTCCACTCCTGTCAGTTGCCACCTCACTCACTTTGTCGCACCATAATCTGGCGACCGATTACACGCTCTCTCAGCTCTTCCCATTGGTTCAAATCGTCATGTGGTCATGCCATACACACACCCACTGTCTTTATAATGAGAAGCCACCTACAAATAAATCACTTTAATGCACCGTTAACTGGCTGTAACGTTGAAGTGCGTCCGAACGTTTGCACAGATCATTTTATGCGTTCTCCCAACAAATTATGCAATTCCCAAAATTGCTTATGGTATATTTTACGCGGAATGCGCATAATAAACCAAGTCTCTGAGCCCAGTGAAGCCAAATTTGACACTACAGTGCCATCTAGAGTTTCTGGGCAACGCAGCAGGAGATAAAATGTGCTGGTGTGCATAGTGTACCCTACAGGTGAAGAATACCTCCAGGTTTCAAGTTAAATTTGATCATAGAGGAAGCTGGAACAGCTAGAAATAAGTTAATATTCAAAAAAGGGACAAATTCCAAAATTACAGTACAGGACAAATCTTTATTGTTCCAATAACAAAAGCATGTCTCTTGTTAATACTCTGACATGTTTTTAAAAAATGTTTCACAGGTCGGTGACAGGACCATGACAATGGACAATTCCAACCTTATACCCTTGGCAGGTGGAACAAGAAAGGGAAGGGCTGTACTAACCAAACGTGCATGACAAGAAGGTGCATGACAGCTAGGTGTGAATGATGACAATACATGACAACACTGAATCAAGTCTTTCATGTTTGGCTGGGTTTAAAAAAAGGATTCAGGGGTGTTTACGTATTCACTTGCAAAATTCAATTGCCTTAATCGGCCTGGCATGAAAACATTTGATATCAGTGGTTCACTGTAAAAAGAATGGGGCTAATTGCTATGCTCTGGTAAGGCACCACTTGAACTTTGATAGGAATATGGTCTGTGCTGAGGAGAAGCAGATATTCTTTGAGGTGGTTGAAGCAAATTAAGAAAACCCTCTGTAATTCTATTATGATTTTGGCATGTTTGAGTGAAAACTAATCACTGAAACTCAAAGGGAAGAAGATAGGTGACAAACCATCTACAATTGATTAGAATAATAAAAAAACAAAACCAAAGAGATCATAAACACAGGCGTTGGGTTGCTTACAGTTAGAATATACAATAAATATAAATAGATCTAAAGGAAAATGAAGGAAAAAAATTATGAACACAATAACGCTTTACATTCCAGTCAACTGTACAATGCAGCATGGAGACTAGATGAAGAAACAGAAGCCCTGCAGACTGATCAGACAGTCTGCCAATAAAACCTGGACACACTTGCAACAGGGCACTGTTGTCATGAAGCGCTGTCCTGAGGTCAGTTTGGACATTTACCTTCCAAAATTAACTGATTCTTGCTCTAGAGAGCGTCAGTGTGTCTCAGGAGCACCTTAAAAGCTCATCATGTATTATTCCTAAAGGTAAACTATAATTCTTAAAATTAAAATGCATTCCTTGGTATTAATCACCTCTATCAAGGTACAGTGGCAGTTTTTCAGATTCTATTCTTCATTGTATTGTAGATTTTGGAAAGACAGACATGCTCTGAGAAAAGCTCATTCAAATCTCTCTGATCCATCTGTGAACTAATTCTTCAACTATGATGTCACCCTCATTTTTACTGTTCTTGTTCATATTTAAACCATTCTTCACAGTGCCTGTTAGTAAAAATGAGACAAGTAAATTTACAGGCGAATGCAATTGCCAAAAATGTCTCAAAAAGTATAGTGGGGGAGATTTTGCAAGACAAATCAGGAGGCGATTTTGAGTCCAATTTAATACTGTCCATTGCAGGACTGCAATGTTCCTGTGGGATGGTTCACTTTAGCCAAACTGGAAAAAGAAATTTCCAGGCCCAGCATCTAGAAAAAAAAGAAAAGACATAAAGAATGCACAGTGAATAAAACATACTTTCTCTCACCTGATTTCTCATGTTTCAGTAAACTTAGTGAAGTGTTATGTTGGAAAAGCAAAGTCTGGCAAAGCTCTACATACTTGAACTGGATTCAAAATTAAATCCTCCACCCTGGCCACCGAAGAAGGCCCTGAAGATGTTGTTGGCATCGAAATCTGGGGAGGAAAGCCAAGGCAGAAATGATTTATTTACAAGGTGTCTGTCAGCAATAAATACAATCAAATCGTCATCTTTTGCACAATGTTGTTTTCATCTCTACTATGAAGATCATGACTGGCCACCATTTTCTCCGTTTCTCGTAGGGTGAGTATGCCATTGAGAGAGATTTTACTATGTCAGTTATGGGTGAGACAAATTCTTAAGGGTTTCAGTGAACTTTGAAGTGGCAGCCAAAAAGTGCACTCGGGCAGTTTTGGCTTAAATACTGTATCTAAGTACAGCTGATTAACCAGAGTAGTCAGCAAAGAGTCGGGGCCTTGGTACTGACGTATCTCTGTAAGTCAGTGTACATTTCACCATCAAATAAAATCTATGCAAGTAACAGTGAACATGACTTTCCCCTGAGGAGTAAAGGCCAGATTTATACTTGGAAACAGGTTATAATGGTTTTAGTTCAATATAGTTTTAAACCTGGTCTAAGGTAAAAGATTTGTTGGACATTTCAATTCTGTTGCACGTTCATGATTATTTGCATTTCCCTAATAAATACAATACCACGTTTGTTCCTTTGCTCCTGCCAGTCACATTTATTCATGCCTGTCTACTCAACGTCAGAAAAGAGTCATTCTGTTGTTGATCTGCACCTATTTGCCAAGTGTCAGGTCATGCATCTTATTGAAGAGAGCTGTCAAATTCACTCCTTGAAGTTAAATAGCATGAAAAGTTGACGAGAGCACAAATACGTTCTCTTTCATCCATTGAAAAGCCTGCTGGTTAAATATAAACCTAACCAGAGATTAGATAAAAAAGCACTTACCTCCTCCACCAAAACCGCCGTCATCCTCCAGGTCGTGTCCGTTGTCGTAGCGGACCTTCTTCTTGGGGTCGGACAGCACAGTGAAGGCCTCGCCCACCTCCTTGAACTTCTTCTCCTCCTCCTTCTGCACTTCTGGAGTTGCTGCGCTGTGGCGGTCTGCACGACAGAAACCATGTGGGTTCAAACACAGAACGTTGTAGGTACACGGTTTACATCGTAGTCAGTGGAGACACCAAAATATTCCATGAAAAATACATTTTGATAAGGTAGCCTCAATGGTACAACTTTTCAAACTCCCTAGCTTTTCCTGTCAAAAACAGAACATGCACAAATCCATAATGTACCAAATAGCCCATGATAATAAAGCATGTAACATTAATATCAGAAATATACTGTTAGTGTCTGTCAATTAACTCCTTCAAAGTTTTTAGAGCCAACACTGAGCTAATATAAGGCACCAAAATTAAATCAGTAACTGTTAAAGTTATTTGTCCAAATTTACAATTTTTGTCAAAACAGCAGAGTATACTTCTGTTACAAAGGATTCATACATGATAAATATTCTATTTATGAAATCATATGGTGTGTGTCTATAATATTTTTGGTAATAACAAGCAATAATTAACATTTTTGACACCTAAAGTAGTTAAGAGATATGGTTATGTACCATTACAGGAACAGGTATCAGTACAGATAACGATACCCAAGTCTTAGCATGACTGACATAGAGATGTATGTGTGTGTGTAAGTCAGATCATACCTGGGTGGTGCATGAGGGCACGTTTGCGATAGGCCTTCTTGATCTCGTCGTCAGTGGCGTTCTTGCCAACTCCCAGCACCTTGTAATAATCTTTCCTCTTGCTCTTTTTCAGTTCCAGCTGGGCATTCTTCAGCAGATGTTTGTGTTCTGCAGAGCAAGAGAGACAGCACAAAGTCCTATGTGAGCAGGTGACTGCTTCACCAAATACCTCGTCTTTTTATACAGATAAATAGATGAAAACTAAACAACAGCAGCAGCAGTGTACCTTTGGTCTTCTCCGTCTGGTAAACTGTTTCATAGTCCCGTACAGCTTCTTCATATTGCTCCGTGTCCATGTAACTGAAGGACACACAGAGTCACTCTAAACAACTGCACAATGTTCAAGGCAGAAGACGCACAGAACAGGAGGACTAATGTACCAAAAACAGGAGGGCTAGCATACCACTGGGCTCGTCTTAAGTAGGCCTTGATGTAAGTGTCATCCAGCTTGATTGCACTGGTGCAGTCTTCAATGGCTTGATCGAGTTTCTTCAGCTATTAATGAGGAACAAGAACATGAGAGTGAGTGTAGAGGAAGAGGAAGGAAGAGCATAAATACAGAATTTTCTGTGTGTGTGTGTGTGTGTGTACAGTCATGTAATGCAAGAGACTTGTGTTGAAAAATGACTTAGCCGTGTTGATTTGTCTCTCTTTACCTTAGCTCCTACTGTGCCCCTGTTGCAGTAGAGCTTAGCATTCGTCTTTATGTTGTTGGGGTCTATTTTCAGGGCCTCTGTGTACAGCTGATACGCAGCCTCATAGTTGCTGTCCTTGAATGCCTGGTTGCCCTCCTCTTTCTTGGCTTTTAAGGCTTTAGCGTTCTGTTTTGGGAAGAGAGAAATCAGGCGATTATCTTTTCCCAATCTTTTTCAAAGCTCGCCAAAGGCGAAATATGAACCCTGTGAACTTACCCTGCAGGCTAACCGGGCCTTCTCGTGATCGGGTGCCATGCGCAGAGCCTGGACAAAGAACTGCACAGCTTTGTCGATACAGTCCTCATAGTAAAGACACAGGCCTCGGACATACAGTGCGTCTGCGTTGGTGGAGTCCATCCGCAGGATATCACTAGAAGAGAATGTTTCAATAAAAGATCAATTGTAAATAATGTATACACAGATAGAGTATCTCAGGGTACTGAAATAGGCCAAATCCTCATCTACCATTGTTTAAGGAGCTGGTGTTACCAGAGACAGTCTACACAGGAAGCTGTGCAGAAATATCTGTGGCCACCTCTGGGGGACGACATAGAGCTAAAACTGGGCCAAGCAGAGCAGAGTGAACAGCAGTCATTAGGACTTTTTCATAAAATCACCTCTGTGAATTTTATATTTTTCTTTTTTAGTGTGCATTAGTGAAAATTACCAGGCAGAGGGTAAGAAGTTAACATTTCTGTGTGGTTATATGAATGAAATCTGGACACATTTAGGGAAAAAAAAAAGCTTTTCTCCCTCTGGTTATGCAGCCAGTCAGAAGCACATAGCATCAATGCTAATGGAAATCCTTTGAAAGTTTAATAGTTTTTCAACCATCGATTTCTCATCAGCTTATAGTTATGTCTACATAATAAATATTTGGCTGTGTAATAATGACAGTAACAGTCCAGCTACTCATAAATATTTGGAATCAAATGCAGTGATAATTTTATAGTATTTAGCCCCATTGACTGCCATATACTCTGCTCTGTTTGGCAGTTAATCCACACTGCCCCCGACGTAATTAACTAATTGCAGCTGCGACCCCACTTCCTCCACTAAAAAGCTTGGTAGTCTCTACCTGGCCACAGACTGGGCTTCTGGGTAGCGTCCCAGCAGAGCCAGACACTCAGCCTTGAGGATTTTGAAGCGGTGACAGGCAGAGGCCAGAGACAGAGCTCGGTCCATACAGTACACCACCTGGAGCAGGGCAAAAACACAAGGGCTTATCAGACATGCATTAGCTCTGAAATTACTCACACTGGCATTACATTCAGACATGTTAAAAAGGCAAATATGGGAAAATTTGTAACAATTAAATATATGTAATAATATCTATAATATGTAAAACATAGCCATTTGATGCATTTTCAGTGAAAAAACAGGGTGGTATTTCATAAAATATCATTGGAAAATTAGCAGATTAGAGTAGAGAATTAGAGTATGAAAAAGATTGTGCTGTATCCTGGTGGTAAAGTTATTTGTCTTTATTGCTAATCCTGCTTTTTGAAATACACCCCAGTTTTGACAAGAGTTGCCTTTAGATATTAGGCTTTTACATCTTTAGAAACCATGAGAGTGGGTGTGAGGTACCTTTCTGAAATCCCGCTTTTCGAAGCCAAAATCCGCCATCCGTTCAAAGTCCAGGACTGCTGCAGCATTCTTATGCTGAAATGCAATAAAAAGGAACTCTCAGAAACAGCTCACTTCAGCAAATAAGACTCTGAAACTGTGCTCAGGGTGTAATATCAGCAAACAAAACCCAAAAGACAAAATGATGTTTACATGTCTACAGTGACTACATAAAAGGTGCAAACAGGTGAAGTCTCACCTCCTGCTGGGCCTGGCTGTTGCTCGGCTCCAGTTCTAGAACCTTCTGAAAACACCGGCTAGCTGCCATGGCATTTCCCAAAGATAGATGGCACTTGCCCTCACGCAGATGCCCCTGTGGGATAAAATAGTTCACACCTCCTTGATGGGACTGCAGAACACCTCATCATAAAACTGTACACCTTTGTCACAGTCTCTCCTCTGCAGACAAACCAGTTTTACGAGGGACGAGTGACAAGAATGGTGATGATGCTCTTGTTCTTATTCTCAACCAGGACTCGGGTTGCCTGTTCAAACTGACCTTCATGAAGCAGTCATCCAGCCGCACGGCCTGCTGGGAGTCTTCCAGGGCCTCTCGAAAGCGACACAGCATCATCAGGGTGGCTGCCCTGTTGCCATAGTAACTGGCATTTTTGGGGCATGCATCTTCAGATAAACAAAAAACAATTGGAGTCACACAGGCAAACTTGGACCTTATCTTAACAATATAGGCACACATTAAAGAAAAGATAAATCTCCAAAGAACATCTGGGTTTGGTTACTAAGAGCAACTGTATGTTTGCAGAAAACAAAGCTTATTACAAAGATAGTTCCATGTAGGTCAATGCCAACAGTAAATACCCTCCTAGTACTGTTCCAAAGTATATGGTGGAAGCTTAATTATAGTGTTAGGGAGTGTTGAGTGTTGCTCTCACCGATGGCCTTCGTGTAGTAGTTGAAAGCTTCAGAGTAATCTTTCTTGATGTAGAATGCATTTCCTTGCTCTTTGAAGACTTCGCCCTGACTGGGGAGTGAAGAGAGAAAACAGCAACCAGGGTCAAAACGGAACAGTTAAGGCTGATTTATGGCTCCATGCAGTGCTGCTAGATGCCAGTATCGAGTATTAGGCTACTTCCATGTTAACAAAGCACAGATAAAAACAGAAGTATCCTGGATTTACATTCCCTGAAACAGAGTGTGCACTGTCGGACATAATTGGTGGTGTCTCGACCAGTGTTTTGGGAGATTTCGTGCCATGAATTTCATTTCAGAAGGCCCAGATATACAGAGATTGATTCTTGTTTTCAATACAGGCCTAGTTCCTCAATCAGGCTAGCTTGCAAAACAAAGCAACAACACACTTTGTGACTGCCCATGTACTATTTTTGAATCTCCTGTTGTGATGTTCGCCATTGTGATTTTAAATATGCCACTGCTGAATGCTTACTTCCTGATGCTAATGATATTAAAGCTAAATTAGCAGGTTTGCTATTAGATTGGCTGTGCAACCCATATCTATCAGGCGTTTTCTTGCAAATGGAGCAGAGTATTGATGGGATATCAGAGGACTGAAAGGTGGAGTTTCACCTGGAACTTGGACGGCACAGCAAGGTGCTGACTGTCCTGATGGCTGGGAAACTAAACATAGCTGTGACAATCACCTGCTACAGTCCGATCAAACAAGGCAACCAGTGTTATGTCTGCCGCCAGCTTTCAGGCATTAAGGTCAGCTTAAATTCATTCATCCTGATCCTGAAGATGAAGTTAGCATGTGAGAAAAATAAAACCAATCCTTTTGTAGTAGAAGCAAGACTAAAAAACAGCAGTGCCTATGATCTAATCTCTCTTTATTGTATGAAGTAGATGGTAATGTGAGCACTCTGTAGGGCTGTAACCAAAGGTCAAAGTTACCTATGCAAATTTGCCAATTTGCATTTTCATAAGTAGCACCATGCCATTCCGAATATGACTGTGACAAGCTTAATTGTTTATAATCTTCTAAATCAGTGGTCTTAAACTGCAGGTCTCAAACTGGGGGTTGGGACCCGTGGGAGGACGTGAAATGATTCTGGGGGGTTGTAAGTTGATTATGACATAGGAAGACACTACATAAAAGTATTTTCAGGTTTATTTTTTCATATCTTTTCTCCATTTTTTAATTCTTGTAAAATACTTTTTTGTTAATTAAATAAATCAAACAACCTGAAAATGGAGCTGTTCTCCAGTTGGACTGATCCCAGCTCTGCTTTTGCATCAAGGGGGTCACAAGTGGGCATTGCTTCTTTTTCAGGGGTCACGAGCGGAAAAGTTTGAGAACCACTGTTCTAAATATACCATTTTATTATACCAATCCATGTGACTTGAGCACGTGAATGTATAGCAGTTGAGCTACTGCTGGAAGGAAAAACAGAACTTATATTTCAAGTAATGAATAATAAGACAAGGCCAAATGCTATGTTGGCATTTCATCTGCTGAAGTGTGAGGTAAGTAAGTATAAACCCTCCAATGATAGAGAGGCGAATTTGTTCTCAAGACATTTTTCCACACACCATATAATTGCATAATTGCAGTATGACACACTGCCACCTGCTACCTTGGAAAATATAGGGTACTCTAAAACTATGTGACAAAGCTCTTCCTACTGGGACTTACCAGCTGTGACAGCTTCAGTTTTACATATATTTTAAGCCTGGTTAAGGCCTGTTCACATCAGTGTTGTTAGTTGATAAAGTTAAACAAAACTGCATTTACAGTTACGACTGTAACTGTAATAACTGTAAATAAACTCAAAATATTAATTTCATACCCATGTGTTATTTCATATTTAAGCATACAGAATGGCTGACATTATGTAAAGCAATGTGTGTCTGTCTGGTCAATGGATGGCCTTGTTTAATAGGTCACGATTAGAGCTCATGGTTAATAGGTAGGCTGTGCGGTGACCTTTCTGTAAGAGAAATAAGACGACCAGGTATAATTTTATAACAGTGTAACTTTAGTTAAGTGTTTTCTGTGTTAATCGGGGGGCACAAACACGAGTAACTATGACATGCTTTACGCTAAAGAGTTTTGGTGCCAGACCTTCACAAATTTGTTCACATTACAGCAACCGATCAAGATCTTTCAGCTGGATCGAAACGTTATTCAGTACAGTTCAATGATTTCGATAAGTTACTAGTGTTGCTGCAAACCTTCAAGGCGCCTTGCGTGGAAAGTTCTCGAAAGCGGAAAGTAGCTAACGTTAGCTTCTGTGACATGATATACTTGGAGCGATGGATCAGTGTCTCTTAAACTTCAAAATGTGTTTCACGACCATCACAGATAGCAACATTAGCTATCAACCACATACCCAACAAATTATAACGTTATTTATTCTCGAATAACTAAAGTTGTCAGACTCAAGTATGACTTCGATAACATTAACGTTACCTTTAGTGGCCAAAAAGTGAAAAGTTAACGTTAGCTAAAATCGTTGTTTCCTGTAGTTTATCAAACATTGGGTTTTCTATTGGGCTAGATCAAAGCCAAGCAAGTGTCATCTTCTGCTGATTATCAAACCGATTAAATCAAAGCTATACCGTTAGCTAGCAAAGACATAACACATTTACCTCGTTTCCGAGTGTGCTAACCCAGTTAGCTTGTCTAACGTCACCCATTGTTGTATGCTAGCCCTGTCAGGTTAGCTGAGGTTCATTAACCTAGCTCGCTTAAGCATCGGCCAGGCCCCGCTAGAAAAAAATGTCTCGTGAAACAAACATGAAACAGGTTCAGTTGTGATGACAAAAGATGTTTACCGTTCTACGTCCTCTTGATTGGGAATCTGGGCTTCTGTTTCCATCGGCATGTTGATGTCAACAGCTGCCATCTTTTTTCCCGAAAGGAACGGACAGACGCAATTTCCGGGAATAGCTCCGACCACAGTTTCTTTTATTGGGCTTTGGGCAGGTTTTCAGTTTAGTATATGGCATGTACAGGTCAGAGGCCAAACTCTCTGAGAGCAGGAACTCTGGATTGTCTTGGTGGTTCAGATGGCTGACATGCCTGACAAAATACCATGTGTCAACTGACAATAGTAACACAATGTCATAAAAATTACAACTTGAGAAATTGTGGAGGAAATATAGAGGAAAAGGACAAAACAGGTACATAAATGCAAACCAAAATACTGGAGAGTATTTGAATGAATTGGTTTTGCTTTTCATAAAAAATGTAGCTACCTATATCAACATTGTTTAGGTTTTGCCATATGGAAAAACTATAAGAATTAGCATTTTATTGAGGAAACAACTGTTACAGTAGCAGAGGCAGGGATGTACAGTATTTGATCTGTTTTTGACTTTTTTATTATTTCTTATTTGTATTTATTTGTTTGTTTTTATTTTTTATTTATTTAAAAAAAATGTTAGGCTATGTTGTTTTATTTTTGCAGTGCAATTACACGAATGAACGATAGGTTTAATTGTGAAAGCTGGGACACTGAGAACACATTTAGCAGATACATTCAGCGTCACTAACCCCACACCCTCCCAGCATCACTGAGGAACTGAAGTCACAACCTTTGGCTTCATGGGCACTTCATGAAGCAGTTGTGCCAATGGGGTAGAAGCAGTGTGAAGGGGTGTCGCACATACCAGTGATTTACTAGTGATACTTGAAATTTATCTGAAAAATATCTGAAAATTTGGCATGGGACTGGACCCATGTTCAAAATTTGATGTAAACAGCATGAGGGTGAACCTTTGCATTGTGTTTAAAGTCTAGGTCTTGTTAATTTCATGATATTCTACAGCTATTTGATCACATGCTAATACTGTAATTCGAAGCAGACAGTTATGGAAAGAAAAGAAAAGAAACTGTGTATGCCACCAAGAAGCCTCTTAGTAATAATATTTGCTTAAGGTCAATGCAGGCAAAGAACATGGATATACAGTATCTAAAAACTACTGCGATGACTGCACAGCCTGATGCCCCTCACCTTGGTTCACCCCAGATGGCAAAGTGTTGATCTGACTGCAAGCAGACATTTGGACTGGCTCGAGTCAACTGTTGCCATGTAGCTCAACATGTAACCCTAGTGACACTCGACAACCAAGCCTCAGCAGCAACAGCAGGAGGTGAGCTTAGTGTGACGTGACGCTGCAAACACCGACATAAGATTTTCCTCAGAGACAGAAATGAGCCAATCAGCAGTAACAGGATTTGTCACCTACATCACAGTAACATTCATTATTAGCTGATCCTAAATAAACACATGCATTTATCTCTTCGGGATCAGAAACTTTTAATACAGTTAATTCTAAAGTTATAATTACATCATTATCTTAAAATATCTGTTGTTCATAAAATATATAAACAAAGCTAAAACTAAGGAAATGGAATGCTTATCTCCTGAAACGTTCTCTGTGAAGATCATACAGTATTTCTTTCAGTATTTTCTTTCTCTTGATAGGTATTGTGTTTAATGGTACATAGAGAGTGAAGCCAGAACAGCTAGACTCTACATGTGCTTTGTACTGTAGCAGTTACTGATGAAATGTGGGAACTAAAAAGAACTCAGAGATGAACTGTGGCAAGCTCCACCTCAGAGAGCAGCTCTTCAACTGCCTTGTAGCTGTTCTTACATCTGCAAAGGAGGGAATGTTAGTTATGTTAGATATGCCAGATAGGGCAAGTTTGTAAAAAACAAGTTTGTGGGAAAATAACTCTGTAGCCATGGTTTACCGTGAAATTATTATAACATTTGTTTCTATAATATTTCAAAACTACATTTCAGAGAACACATCTGTGTTTTCCAAATAGTGATACTGATAGAAATGTGAATATCACATACCAAGTGGTTTTTCAAAAAGTTAATTTTTTTTACTACTTTACTGGTTTTGGAATGAAACTACTCCAATATTTCAAGTTTAGAATTCAAATTTAAAAAAAAAATCATGTTTGGCTTTCTCATGGTGCATTTATGTGACCCTGGTGAACTGAATATTAGCCCATAAAATGAAATATTGGCTAGCAAGTTAAAAATTCTGATTTCATTAGACCATTTGTTACCCTAAAAACACAGAAGTTGAACCTATGAACAGAGAACCTAATAGGCTATGCTTAAAAGACCACTGGATGGCACTAGAGCGCTGTCTGAAATATCGCAAAGTGTTTTTATTTCCTTGTGTGAGTGACAGATGAGCTTTGCCTTTTGCACCATCGTTCACACTGCAGTCTGAAGAAAGAAACAACCACAAATGTGTAAAAAACAGTATTCTTTATAAGGTCATATACAATACAGTATGGACATTTTTATTAATGAATAATAATTTATATTATTGCAATGGATGCACAGTTATACTTGTCATGAATTTCACCAGGTGACACTTAAAATACAACTTCAATATACATATTGCTTAAGATGATTCAGCACAAACAGGTGGTGGCAGTTGCTCACATGAGAGAAGGTAGTTATTTAATACAACTCTATATAAAATGTTACAGGTTTAATTAATAATGTCAAAACCACTTTTCCTATTTAAGAGCTTGAGGATGAATCATTTTGCTTTTGGAGTAACAGAACATCTGCCACTCCATATTGCACATGTAGAGTTCGCTTTTATGGTTCCTGTTAAAGAAACATGAGCTCTCTTGTTCAGAGCGGATGCAGACAACAAAAGTTCATGAAGTCATTTTAAGCACAAGGTCCAGTGGTGAACATGCACCCTGTCTGCCTCCCTGTAATGAATATACTTGGCATCATATTGGGGTGGTGGTTGATTGTCGCCTTGTTACACAGGGAGAGTAAGAGAGAACGACAGAGACAGACAGACAGACACAGAGACGTTGAATGTCTATATTTATCTAGTGTAAGTTTTAAAAAAGGCCTCCAGAGCAGACAATGGCTATAAAAACATAAAGCTGCCAAGATGCAACATCCCCAGGTAATCCCAAGTTATGGATCTTCTCACTTTCCTCGGGTTTGGGAGTTTCATATCAAAGTGGACCGTTTCATGGGAGAATATCACAAACTGGATCTCCTTGATCAAGATTTGTTAGATGAAAACTATAACAGGATCGAACTCCCAGAGTACAATTAAAAATATTTCAAAGTGATAGGATTTTGGCAACAGACACTTAGTAACATTTATACAGGCCTAGTGTATTTGTCTATCATATAGTCTTAATAATAAAACTAAAAGATGCTTGTTGTTATGGCTTCCAGAGAGGTCCAGACCCCAGGGAACATGCACTCAACAGTTTGTGAAGCGGGAACAGCTGGGAACCTTCACTGTGTGGGGGAGACACTGAGTTCAGTCCGCACCGAGATACTGAATTCATGACCTGAACCTGCCAGACTGGACATGGTGATATGTTGTCCCACTGTTGCTACACAGTGTCCTGGTGTCACTCACATCATTCGGGGGTGTCTCATGTTTATGCCTGACCTTGTCCAGACTAAGCTAGGCTTAGCTTGACTAGCCCAGGCCACAACGGTCTTCCAGTTTATCTTGGCTCATAGATAGCTAGTTGGCTTGTAGCTAGTAAGGAGAGAAGATAATGGGTGCGTGTGTGGCTCTCAGTGGGCCCGGGGCAGGCCTGAAGAGCGTGGGGCTGATCAGCGGGCCATGGATGATGGCTGTGGGTCCAGGCGGAGGCCGGATGGTCAACGGTCCAGAGGCCATGGTGCACAAGGCGGCTGGATTGAGGGGACTGGCCAGAAACCCTGCCGGCAGGGCTTTGGCCAGCTGCTTCTGCAGGGCCAGTTTAGTCTGCATGGGGAGACACACAAGATGCCTGCTCAAAGAAAATCTGTGCAACAACTACGAGAAGCAGCATTTTCTCATAGAGATCTGCAATATTATTGTTCACCCCCAAATGTGCACCATTGTGATATTTCTGTTCTTAACAACTCTTTGCAACTATAATGTTTCTGGCACAGCTTACCATAGCCTGGAAATGACACAAAAAGTCACAATTCCATCCTAGATTTGAGTAATTTTTGAGTAAAATTAGCGCAGACATCTAACAGAAATGTCTAAATGAGAGAAGACACAAAATACTCTAATAATAACAGTGCTTTGTCATTTGTTTTTTGGCTTGAAAACAAAATGCTAGTTGTTTTCCTGTCAACATTGTCCATGGAATCAGTGGGGACTTTGTAAAACAAAGTAAAATCCAGGAATTGAATCTTGAATGCCATAAATCTCCACACCTGCCAAAGTAAATGTTTAGTCATTGATATAAATCCCTGCGGATCTATTCTAATCGTTGTGAGCTGCAGTATGGGTAAATAGAATACCTTACACAACAGGATGCTGCCATACGTTCTGTTGTGATGACTCCTTGTATCTCCACTTTATTCCACTATGCCCTTCAGTGACTTCCATCTGGTATTTTTAACCAAGTGTAAAACATATCTGTTCATTAAAATTAATCCACTGGAGCGATGCTTATTCAGACAAGGCCAACAATAGTGTGTGTGTGGGGAGAGAATGAAGTGTTAGCCATGCGATCCATGCGTGGAAGGCCAGGGTGGATTGTTGGCAGCTCCTGGGGCTGGGGGCCTTAATATATCCCAGATAAGAATGGGATGGGGCTCAGACTGTGGTGCATGTGCCAGTAGTCATCAGTTCAAACAATCTGACATGCTGGCCAAATCTGGGTTGAGAATGTGAAGGAGAATCCTCTCCCCTCCATCAACAGTTTAAAATGTTGAGGAGCAAAGCACTTCAATTCCCACCTGCTCCAGTAGACCTGATCAGCAGTAACAAAACCTGCAGGTGCATGTGTGTGTGTGTGTGTGTGTGTGTGTGTGTGTGTGTGTGGCTAGTTCTTACCGCCAATAGAGCACTGGGCTGGACTTTAACGTAGGGGCTGAACTTTGGCTTGACAGTCTTCCCGGCAAAACGCTCTTTATGTCTCCTGCTGCTCATGTGCTGGAAGGGACAGAAAATAGTGATGCAGTCAGCCTATTGGACGCTTTGATCGACAAACCATGGATCCCATCCAGTGGGTAGTTTTACCTGGGATCAAGCCAGTATTTAGCAAAACCCCTTTTAATTGGAAAAAAATCCAAATGTGAACAGTTTTAGTGTTACAATTTGCACAACAATCAAAACAGAAATTTAATTAAACACATGAATTTAATACTGTAGGTTTTGATTTGGTTTTGATTTGGTTTTGAGAGTGATTTCCTCCAAATGATGCAACAATTCAAGATAGCATCTCTGCACAATCCCCCATTAGTGATCCATTAGTGAAAAAATACATAAGAAAGTTACATATTTGTCTAAACAGAATAAATTAGTGAATATGGCATAAGTGTTAATAATTTTTTCTTAAAGTGTGGGATGTGAGGGAAAGTCCTGCCCACCTGTTTCAGCTGTGTCTCGGAGTTGACGGACAGCTGGCACAGCTCACAGTGAAAGGGCTGGCTGGACACGCCCAGCCCCACTCTGCTCTTGCTGCTCATTCGCTGCTTAGTCCGGCAGGTGGTCCGGGACAATGACATCATCTTGACCCTGCGCTGTGACTGGCTGCTGTTCGGACCATCCAGCATCTGCTTGTGCTTGGAGCCTAATTACACCAATCAGAGGCAGG
>OMLF01013477.1:0-14316 GCA_900302615.1 Holocentrus rufus | reverse complement strand
GTGGGGCAACTGTCAGCATCATTCACTTTCCTTTTAGAATTAAAAGTTGCTCAAGTCGTTACTGACGCACTCTACTAAAATAACTGTACCAAGTGGCTAAAACTGCCAACGGAATCCATTAGACTTTGACTAAATTAAGACTTCAAATAAAGAAAGTGGCCTGCTGAGATGATGGTATGAATCTTCCCCCACAGAGGAACTGTACTTTGTTTTATATAGAGCCAAGTGCTACCCAGTACTCAAGCTCTGCAAGGCTTCTCATTTCTCATAGAAAGGCAACTACAGTAATAGTCTACACTTCACCAACCCTGCAAAACAAAATACTCAAAGTGAGGATAGTGGCATTGCGTGGTATTCAGTTTATATAGTGTAGTTTGGGTACAAATTGGCAGGACTGATGGTTTAACTTTAACTGAATATTCAAGGGGACTGAGGTTTCAGTGTTTAAGTTACATAATGCATGTAGGATTATTTTTCATGTCTCTATACCATGTACAACCTGCCTGTCCACCTGGAGTCTTTCCTTTCTCACAAAATGATGTTTCACTGATAGATTCAGTCCTCACAGTATTTGATAATAAGTGTCTATAGAAATGCAGAAACTAATGAGATAAAATACAGGAAACCTGCACTCTGAACAAAAAAAATCACAAAGAAAGTCTGCAGCAAATTCCTTTCATGTTATTTATTTAACCATGCTCAGTGCATTTTTTTTTGCCTCAGACTTTCTCGATGAATGTTTTACAGCAGAGTGTGCTATACATTATCTCATCTGTCTCACAAAACACGATTAGTGAGTTAGCAAATTAACTTTGGGCTTAACTCTGGCTTTTCAGTCTCACAACGATGGTTCACTTTTAAGCAGGGTACATCACCATGGTAACTTAGGCTGCAAACCTATCATGCTTCACAGGATCCAAATGTATAAAAGGCCTGCCTCCTCATCATTAAACTCTGGAAAAATGGCATTACCACTCCTACAGGATCCTGTGGGATTTTTTTTAGTAACTTTGCTGCAGAAATTTCATCTACAAAACACAGGACTTAAAAAAAATTGTGCATTTAAATGAGTGAGATGCATAATAAAACTAGAACAGCCAAGCTGTGCTTGCTGGGTCCAGTCCCTAGCAATATGTATTTGTCGTCACTAGGAGCCTCTCAAATCTTATTTCTGAAAAACATCTTTCAGTAGGTCAGTGAGTGACATATATCCTCCGTAGCAGGAAAAAATGCACACAGATAGTATAAAAGACTGTTCGCAGGGTAACAGTGTTTAGAAACTGGCAGAACTACTTTGCTGTCCTTGATGATGTATTATCCAAGACATTTGCCCCCTCTGTTTTGTACTGTGTACTGTAGCTTTGTGCCTTAATGACGCAGTAGTGACTGGCCTATGTACTTATGCATTTACTTAATCTGCCATTTTCCTCTAGCACGCTTTTTATTTTTAGATGAGAACAGGTTGGTAGGCGAGGACTGTCAATATGAGATTGTGAGTAATTTGTCACCAAGACAGAGTGACTCAGTCAAATGCGGGGAAGCCCACTGCTGATGAGTATGGCAGCTATTGTAGTACATACCACTGTAGTGAGCCTCCAGCTGGGAGCTGGAATTGACTGTGACTTTGCACATGGGACAGTGGAGAAGCTGCTTGGAGTTGCTCCTCTTGGCTTCCTTAGCCTCTTCGCCCTCCTCTCCGTCCTCCTCGCCTCCTGTGGAGTTTCCCTGAGGGTCAGAGTGGGGTGCCGGGCTGGGGCCGGGGCTGCACCCTTCCATGGGCGCGCTGTCTGAAGTCAGCTCAGATAGCTGTGAGCCAGGGGAGACTTGCGGGGACAGCAGAGGGGAAAGCAGCGAGGAGGTGTCCACGGGTGAAGGCTGTAAGGCAGGAGCCGGGGTCGGCAAGCTCCCCTGGCTGTTTTCTGCTCGCGGCTGTGCAGGCTGGGAGGAGGTGCTCGGGCCTGGGGACACACAGACAACCAGCCTCTGTTTACACCTGGTATTAAAATATGATCTGTACCTGGATGTTTTGTCTGGATAATGAAAAACACATGTTACCGCGAGGTGTACACGCACAAAGCTCATATTTCAGTCATGAGGCATTCAGACTTGCCAGATGACTTCCAGAGGTGGTCTGACTCACACTGTGACCACATCTCAGCAAGAGCCATCCAGGTGTGAATGCAATCCGTACAGCGTGTTCACACGAGTGAGAAAGCATCCACCCACACAGTACAAACGTCATCACTGATTCACTGAAGGTCTCCAACATGATCAGCCCCCATCTGCCGTCGCAGTGAACAAGTGCCTGCGGTGGCTCTCACAGCCGCTCGGCTGCACGACTGCAGAGAAAATGATGTCAGTGTTTCTGTTGCCTCCTACTGGATTCGTAGAACACGAGCTGTAAGCACAGGCTGTACAGTAAGCCCACCTCTGGTGACCCTACACCTGCCATGTTTGTTTTGGTTGACGACAGATGGACTTGCCACTTCCCCACCTACTTGCCTGCTTTACATAGCACACACACACACACACACACACACACATACACACAAATAGAGCTCAGGATGCGGACAGCAGACAAAGAGAGTAAAAGAGAAACACATCAATACGTAATATAAACGCAAAGACGGATAGATTAGATAGTTCGGGTATCCATATCCACATCACATATTATAAATAAGGTGTGTTGTCCTCTGTGACAGGGGCTGTCAACTTGAGAGTCAAGATAATTTGGGGGTGGGTGTAAGAAGATTTCTTAGATGAGAAAGAAACATTTATACTATCCTAATTTATATGATGTCTATTTTTCCTCTCAAATTTTGGCTTTGGTCCATGTGAATTTATCTTCTGATAATCAAATGAAAACTCCCTAAAAATGGAAAATCATTCTTCAACTGAACTGTTTACTACTCTGCATATGCAGCTAGTGACAGTAGGCATTGCTTTGTATTAAGGGGTAACAAGCCAAAAAAACATTAAGAAACACTGCGCTATGGAACATACACCGAGCAGGGTGGGACCTGGGGTATTGGAAGGGTATCAGTTCTGCCAGTTTAGCTGCAGCCTACAGGGGCATGCTTGCTTGAGCATTTGCTATTTCCAACATCGTTACAGGCAAGTGTATTCTCATAGGGGTTAATCACTCATTAAGATGAATCCAGAGTTCATTTTATTTTTATAAAGGCATGGCAATGTATTTTACAAAAACAAGCTACAAATAAATTGCAAGTCATGATGAGTGCAGTCCTTATGGACAAGAGTTTTGATCTCTTTCTGGTTCTTTCTGGTCTGTTCCTCCGTGTCCTTCACTTCCTCGGCCTCTCTGCCCTCCTTTCTCTGTCATTTGTTCGCTTCCTCTATTCAAGCTCCCTCTGTCACCCTTAATCAACGACCATGGCAACCTCTGAATGTAACAAAGCTATAATTATGTGGTTAGAGGGAAATGCTGGACGAAAATGGGAGAAATCAATACGAAGAAAGTTAAGCCACACAAAATATAAAAAGAGAGAAAAAAAAGATGGATAATTTTTAGTCAGGAAGAACGAGAAGCAGTGTGACGAAGGAAAGGGAGTAAGGAGAAGCAAGTCCTTTCTCTTATAGCGACTTTTCCATTGGTGCTGTTGTTGAAGAAAGCATCAACCCAGTAACAGAACTTTCATACTATGAAAATTATTTATTGCCTAGACTCAAGTCAAAGTCCAAAATCTTGGATTTGGAAGCAAATGCCAAAGTCCAGAGAGAGACGGTCTCTCTATTGCCCTCTGATGGCTGCACAACAATTTGAAACTCCACCTACCGCGATGTATCAGTGGAAGCAACGCTGATCTTTTAGGTAAGAACATCAAGTCGGTAATTACACTCAATATCTTTTTCCAGAACAAATATCTTTTTTATTAGTTATTTTCTACATTAGTGCCATTAGTCATAG
Organism: Holocentrus rufus; assembly: GCA_900302615.1. Lineage (NCBI taxonomy): Eukaryota > Metazoa > Chordata > Actinopteri > Holocentriformes > Holocentridae > Holocentrus > Holocentrus rufus. The sequence continues at coordinate 10,388 of OMLF01013477.1, read as the reverse complement.
GTATTAAAGCAACATATCTCCGTGAAAACTAAACTAACTAAAAGGGGGAGTTGTGTTGAAGCGCTGTTCGTTTAGAACTGCTTTAAAAAGCAACGAAAGTAAAACCACTTGGCATCCTTCTTCAAATGGTAGCTCTATTCAAGTTCTTCAAGTCAGCTCATCTTGTAGGCCCTCTTTGCTTGATGGGAATAATTACCCATCTGACAGACCCAATGATAGCAGGACAGGTAATAGCTGGTAATTAGCCAGCTGAGTGGCAGCTACCAAGCTGCTAAGTGCTTACGAGTCCCCAATTACCACTAATTTCTCAGAGGATGGAGAGAGGGGCGCCTTTAAAGAAAGAAAGATTTATACCTGTTATGTCTGTCAGTTGTGAGTCGATCAGCACCCCTCCTCCTCCTCCTCCTCCCGTCTTCCCTCTGTCTCTCTCTCTGTCTCTGTCTCTCCCGGCGGTCGAGGGACTCTGTCCATTCCTCTGCCGGTTCCTCTGCGTGTTCCTCTGGGTGTCCAAGGCCTTCAGCTTGCGAGCATGCTTGTGACCCTTGTAGTGGGCCTCTGCCTGGGTCTGGCCACATCACACACACACGCGCACACACACACACACACACACACACATACATGCACACATGCACATACACAGGCAAAACGAGCAGAGGAGTCAGTATAGATGAACAAAATCACTAAAATCACTAAATCAGTGGAGATTAGCTTGAAATCAACATTTATTTAAGGACTATAATTCTTAAGTCTGCAGTAGAATTCCACTTTACATGGAATTGATATGTTGAAAAATGCAGCTTCAGGTAGGCACATGAAGCATTTTTCCATTATTTATTCCATGAGGCAAAATATAAATATATATTTTAATGGACTGATCCCAGAGTTTTTAATTTCTGTTAGATATTTCCAGCACTACAGATGAAAGTGAATATTGCGCTGGTTTCTCATGCTTCCACGACATTGGAGAAAATGATGCAATTGAGCATTTGACTTGGAGGAAGAGTCACATCATCATCTTGATCATCATTATAGTTGTGGACAAATGAGCATCAGTTTGACTCATGGCATCTCATGGCCAGCGTTTCAGCTCGCCGGCTCATCTCTCCACTGATGCATTCTGACACAAAATGGCCTCTGTCCGTTTTGCTCTGACACAAAATGACCTCTTGTGTCTTTCTCGGAGGGAGAAAACACATTTGTGGCAGTGCGACAACAGATGCATGCAGATTTGGAATCCCAAAATGGCTCTGGATGCCTGCGGAAAAGCAAGATGTGCTCTATGGAGGAAGATCTACCACCAACAGCTACAAGTGCACCAATGCTTATATCATATAATATAATATAATAAAAAATAATTTAATAAAAAAACTGAAGCAAAACACATTATCTGGTAGTCATAAACTTATCAAATCTATACATACCAGTTTCAAGAAACATAAACTCCAAAAGCTAAACATTTTATTTTGTTTTTTATTTTATTTTATTTTTTTGCTATTTTTGTGTAGGCCTCACTTTGATAGCATCACCTAAAATGCTGTGCTTCATATTCAGTTCCTTTATGGATAAACTGTATTTTATACGTATACATAGCAGGTCATTATAGTTTCAGGTAATGACCCACCTAAACCTAAAAACAATGCAAATTTTTTTGAGGAAAAAATCCTTGAGAAAAAAAAGGTAAAACCTCTTGGTTATTTCATGGGGTATCAGCTTCTAGTGATTATGAAATAAATGATAAATCACCTCCTCTTGGCATGTGAAAAGCTTGGATGACTTTGAAATTGAGCAAACTATCCATGATGCCATGTGATGCCAACAAACAGAACTTCTTATGCAGGCCATATATCTATGCAACAGCAATGCACGACCTACTGTAAATCAAAAGAAAGGGCTAGGTGGTTGAGTTTAGAGCAGTGCCACACGATTTGGCATATAACGAGTTTCTGGCTGACTCATGTGAGGCTGTCAGATAATTTGGCATTGCCCAAATTATCCACGCCGCTTTCCAGGCATACATTGTACACAGTGCAGCCCCTGCTTATGCACATTCAAACCCACAGAGTGTAGAGGTGATCTTTTAGTAGCTGCGTGCATAGAACGGAGGGGTACAAGTCTCCCCATCAACACTTTGCCGAAAGCTTCGTCTGGTACACAAACAGAGCGGGCGCCACCATGGGTCAAAGTGTGTGGTGGGGAAGAGAGGGCTGGGCAAAGGGTGTACGACGCCTTTGGCTACGTTGAATGTCAGTGCGCACTAGCCATTCGGCATGACTTTCAACTGAGTCAGAGGGACGAATCTGCTCCCATCTGCATACTACCATCCTATCTAACATGCCACTGTAGTATGCCAACATGTTTACTATGTACCAGCATAGTAACTTTAAGAGAGAATAAAAAGTGGAATAAGACGTCCCGGGACGGCAGGAAAACAGCAAACAAAGAGCCTCAGTTAAAAAAGACACCTAAAGGAGACTGTCAAGACTGCTTAGCCTCTGCTGGCCTGGATTCAAGCAGCTTTATGCATTCTTACATCATTGATGCCCAAAATCCACACACACAATGAGCAACCATTGTCCTCCACAAAAGGGCAGCAAATTTAGAATGTCGCACTTGATCCTTTAGGCATGAACCTTTCATGCTTTTTCAGTGGGTTTAGCAGCCTCGGACCCCTTTGTGCGGTCCGGTTCCAACTAGCCAGCCGCGCCCCCTGTTGGGACCTGGTACCTGCCTGCAACCTGGCATCCACCTCCTGGGTCAAGCAGCACTCTCAGCTCAGCTGCAGGTAACACAGAGGGGGGGAGGAGAGAGCCTGTTAGCTAGCAAACTGACTCCTGACAACATCCTCGGGGGTGCGAGGTTTAAGAAGAGGGTGAAAGAGAAAGAGAGAAGTGAAGGGAGAGAGAGAGGGAGAGAGAGAGAGAGGAGGAATTGGCTTGTGCCAGTGTCCAGCTTCCTTTCAGTTTCACAGTTCACACAAAGAAGGGTGATTGTCATTCTGCCAGGTTCCTTCTAACAATATAAATGCAAATATGTATAAACTAACTCCATAGGAATACCAAATGAATTTGAATTGGTGGTGGTGGGGGGATGATAAGGAGAAAAAAGCATTAGGACTGGATTCTTCTCAGAATCCCAGTGGTCAAGTAGAAAAATAGGAGCGCCAGGAAGCTACTGATAGGACTGATAGGACAGTTGAGTTCATTATACAAGGAGTAGCCTACGTGAAAGCTATTTCACACCAATATTATGCAAATATGTAAAACTGTGAACATCTGAATGCAAACATAAAAAATTTGAACTATAGGCAAAAGGTTTTATCCCCTTAAAATGAATAAAAAACACATTTCATAATAAAACATATTATGTATAGAAGCATTACTTCAAGGTACATATTTAATACGTTATTCAGTCTCTAAAGTTAAGTAGCCTAACCTTACTGAAGTTTCCATAGAGATAAAGGCAGCTGATCAACTCATTCAGACAAATTGCTAATGAATGAATATAACCAGAAATGGTCATGCTAATATATACAACAATTTAATTTTCATCAGTGTATAGAAATGCCTGCTTTCAGCTTGTATCAAAAGAGTAACAAGGTCTTGCAGTTTGTCAGCCAAAGCAAGGTAAGGTTAATTAAATATGCATGCCTTCACTTTAACATATAAAAAGATGCACAGTGGAATTAATGATTCAACTAATGACTACATACTGCAGCAAAGACAGACAGGTAGATAAAAGCAGCGGAGTCAAAGGTTGTTGCAGCTTCTTGTGGTGTTTTCATCATCAATCTAAGCCTCTCTTTGAGCTTTTGCCTTCTCCAATTTACCAGATGGAAAGTGAAAGAAGGAACCCGAGTCTGTTTTCTTTGGAGAGCGTTCAACTCCAAAAATAGCAATTTTTAAATCACTTAATGCTCAATTTTGCAGTGTGGTCAAGTTAGCAGTGCTCTCAGTCTCTTATCAAGCGGAAACGGCTGACTGACTCACAGTGGAGTTGAAACGCAGGTGACAGATGTTACAGGAGATGATGGGCTTCTTCTTGGGCGGAGCCACACCAAACGTGTGGTTGATCACCGCCTTCTGCACCGGGTCCATCTAGGAGGCACACACACACACACACACACATAAGGCTTTGGCTCCATTACTAGTTACTGCAGAGTTACAAACACATCCATGAGCATGCTGGTACTTGCAGATGTTGAAGAATATTGTGACATTTTAGCGGTATATTCAGTGAGGAGTGCTAACAGCCCATTTTAACTAAATTATTTTCACCACCATGTGACAAGTGACTTATGAAGAGGAAAAAAAACATCTACTGTAGGTGTCTTTTTAACATTTTCCCTGTCAAGCTGTTTTCCAACAAAGTGACTCATCCTGTCACTTTATTTAATCCTAATTCAAACTCTTCTGCACCCTAACGAAAATAATGAGCAACAACTAGATCTGCAAAGGTGTAATATGCATTACATATACAACAGTGAGAAAATATATATGTAGTATGTATGTAATATTATACAAAACAGGTAAAATCTAATTTAATTCCAAAATTTTAAGCAAAACGTTTCCTGTGAGAGGGAGCATGTGTTTCAATTTTGGTTTTAAACTCTCATCCCACTATCAACAAACTTTAATGAGCAATCAGTCGGTGTTAATTTGCAAGTCTAATTTTCTGATAGGTGGTATTGAAAGGTCTGCAGTACAGTAATGTGCTTTTAGTTTGAGCTTCTAGTTTATTCAAGACCTTTGGATCAAAATTTGTAGTTGGCTTAGGATAAAATTTTTCAGCCCATGTTAAGATCAAATGTGATGTATAGAACAAATGTGTTTGTGCTTGAGTGTAATCTCACCGTGTTGAAATTGGGGAAGAGGCTGAACGGCGAGGAGCCGTTGACCCTGAGGGGCAGGAAGTGTTTGAGCTCCAGCTGGGCGTGAGTCTGAGGCTGGATGGGTCGTCCCGGCAGAGGCAGGGGGGCCAGGAGGGGGTGGGCTTGGCCCTGGGACTGTGTACCTACACCAGCAGAGGGGCAATCACATGTCAGCAAACACATCAAGGTGACAACAGAGTTATTTTTCTATCAACACAGTAACTAAGTCACTTGGGAAAAAGTCAGAATCTGAAATCAGGAGTCTCCAGTATTATAGACACTAGGGTTCGACTGATATAGGTTATAAGATTGATGCTGATTCCAATATTATTTTTAAACTAATGGTGCTAATAGTCGATATGTTATGTCATATGTGGTATGTAAATTTTTGAACAAAGAAACTGAACAAAGAGAATAAGAGTACAGCCTCTTCCATATCAGAAAGGGAAGACGTGGACTTGCTGATATCCAATATATTATGTTAAAAAAAAAAAAGGCAGATAAACAAATTGATGTACTCCCATAATCAATTCCTGCCTAGATCTTGTATATACCAGCCATTTGTGGGTTTGTGGGTGGACTGAAATAGTACCCTGCTTCATATGGAAACAACTGCTTCACAGCTTAATACACACACTGGGACACAGATTAGGACCCATTCCCACAGTGAACAATTCACTCAGTAACACTTCAATGACTTTGGCAGCATCAGGGAATAAACAATAATCGCTCTTGTGGCCATTTTTTGACTTTACTGTCCATAGTTTATCTTGATGCATCTCTCTGGCCTGGCATTTTCTGTAATTGTGTGTTTTTCTCCTTCCCCCAGTCCTGTAAATGTGGCCAGCCAGCAGGAGGGAAGAAGAAAAGGAACGGCACCCGGGTGACTGACACACTGAATACGAATGAACTAGGAAAGTCAGATTGGCCTGATAAGAACCGCCGTATAGCAAACTCTATTTTTTTTTCTGCTTTCAAAACATTATCTTTCCGCCTGACCAATTTTCTGTCTTCCTGTGTACATTGATTTATCTTTCTGCGCCCCCCCTCTGAAGTCTGTTTAGAAGTAAACATTCTGCATGAATGCCACAGCAATTTGGGGGAGACGCTTTAGTTTGAGATCTCCTCATCTCATCACACTTAATTTTGGGTTTGCAGAGATGCTTTCAGACAGCCTACGCTTTAAAGAACACTGCAACGCCGACCTCATTCTAGACCTCGAATATATTAAAACTCACGTTAAAATGCACAATAAAACACGGTGCATAAACATAGTGATTGCAGAAAGTTTAACATCTCGTACGAAAGCCCCTCTTAAGGTGAAATTCCTGAGATTGCAAAATCTAAACGGTCAAGTGTTAATGAAAGTATATAAAGTGAGCAATTCACGGCTCTGGATTCTCTGTGTTTGCACTTTGTGCTAGTCGCTTAGTTTCCAAAATGCACATTAAGAATGACATTGTCAAGAGTGATTTATTTGGGGGCGAGGATGGTAATATTTAGCTAGAATGACTGACAGGCACGGGAGCCTGGCATGATACCTGAAGCTTGGACTGGGTGAGCATTAAGAGGGGATGAGTTCTTGGCTTGTATAGGGGCGGATGGCGTGGGGAAACTTGGCTGAAGTTGAGGGATACAGCGCTCTACGTGTGTGCATCATGACTTATAGGAAAATTCCACTGTCGGATATTCTTACACACTGCTATAGATCATCAATCTTTGGTCTTCAGTCCTGTTGAGTTATTTCACGATGACGTGTTGCAACTTGGTTTTTTGGTGGATTTCCTCGGTCTGCCTCATATACTTCTATTTCAGTTAACGATTTCCCCGTGAATTTGTTACGCTCACTTGTTGATTCTGCATGTAGATGAAGAGATAATTAGTGATCATGATAGTACTATTGGAGCAAAACGGAGTCAGTTGCACCCTGAACTCAAAACAGAACCTGTCCTGTTGTTGCATTCTAGTTTACTGAGGTAGAAGAGAAAACGGTATCTCTACCTGTTATGTGATATTTTCTTACTAGTTGTTGAACATCGATGCAAAATGGGAAGTCTTTGATTAGCAGGAACTGACACCAAAACTGGATGAGAATAAGACCTGAAAAAGTTCCAACATATGCTCTAATGTAGCTGTGCTGGAAAATATACAGCCAAACAACGATAAAATAGGTCCAGAAATGAAAAGTGCAATCCCAATAGATACTTTTTAAAAATGTTTCAGGTTGGATTTTTTCCCCCGGAGAGATTTAGCTTTACTTGGTGTGGAGGGGAAATTTGTCTGTGGTGTGATTGAAGACAGGCCTGGCCTGGGTGGGATGGAAAGTGTCAAAAGGAGCTTGACGTGAAGGTTGAGGGAAAGCTTGGCTGCGAGGTGGATCTGGCTCTGCAAAAGTCTTGAAGGAAAATGTCTTGAGGATGACAATAGTAATAATATGCCAGTGGGTGACTGCAGAGAGTGAAGGGAGATGACTCACAAAATATGGATTTTAGGAGAGATATGTGTAGGAAACTGCAGCTTATATGTTCACCATTTACCCCTTACTAAATCTGAATAAATAAATCTCCCACTGGATATGACAGCCTATAATCAAAAGTTAATAAAAAGCCCAAATATTGATTTTGTTACAAATAGCATCATCAGAATGGAAACAAACATGACCCGAAAGGAGGGTGTGACATATAATACAATAACTTAAAATATGTAGTTTATCTTCTTTGAAAACTTTGACATTTTCCAGGAATACTGAGAATAAAGAGAGTAAATATCGTTTAATAATAAATATAATGAAGTCATTTCATAGTACTGAGTAGCATAGCAACAGGAAAAGCATAGTGATTTAAAGTGTTGCTCATTTTCGTGATGTTGTGGGATTTGAAGGAACAATTTAATTTGATGGCATTGCCTAGATATTAGTCTCTTTTTCACAGTTGTAGTGTTTACTATATATAGTTCTTAAAGCTAGAGTCAATTTATAAGTGACTAGTCAAGCTTACGTTAAGCACCTTCCTCCATTTTCTTCTTTTACTTCTCGATTTTCTTTTTTATCAAGGAAATGAAACTCCTTGAGCATTAGTGTGTTTCTGCTAATCTGAGGTCATATTCACAATACCTTCTGAAAATTGGGAGGGATAGAGAAGAGTTTAAGCAGAAGAAAGTGAAATGAAAAAGAACAAAATCCTTTTCAAAAGTTGCTCTGAGCAGGTTTAGAGAAGTTTTAGTGGAAGCGTGGTGCTTAGCATAGTTAACACTTTTAGGGATAAACCAACCAAGACACTGAACTGTTTCTATATACAAGTGACCGCATAACAAGAGCTAGAGAAGCAGAAGCAGAAATAACATACCACAGAGCACCCTGTCCTGTGATTACCTGCAGCTAAATGCCTCAGGTAACTTTGACCTGGCAGAGAATCCAGTGAAAGAAAAAGCCAGAAGAGCCTTTAATGCCATCTAAATTTGGTATAAAATCTCTGATCCAAAGTAATCTAACCCTTTGCCTTGGAAGTGGAATATAAATATTAGTTTTAACATTAAAAAATGTGAATTATAGCTTTTAAAGAAAAGAATATTAACATTTTTGGATTCATCTCAAATCAATACTTCTTTCAGGGATTGCATATCAAAAAGGTGAAGCCTCAAAAAGACAGATTAACCTCAGACTACCACTGCTTCATAATAACAGACAGTGATCAAACAAATATAACAAACAAAAGCTACCTATCTGGAACACTGAAAAATCAAATACAAAAACAAAGCAAAATGAATTTTTATCAGATCCCAAACCATGAATAAAAAACAATCTCTTCACTTCTAAATACACAAAACAGACACAGATCTGCCCAAAAACACAGTGAGTGACCACAGTCCAGCCAAAGAGGAAGGAACAACACAATAAGTTGAGCCTGCCAAAAAAAAAAAAAAAAGAAAAAAGACAGAACAGCTGAGGTAGAAGACAGCTGAACAAATTACATACTTTGAAAAAACTGACTCATTAATCCCTAAATTTACAGAAAAAAAGAAATCCTATTAGGGCTGGTAACACAATAAATAGGTCACAAACTCTGAACAATGCAAAAAATAACAGAAGACTCAATATGACATCTCATCTTCATCTTTATCAAACACAATTAGTGTCTTGCATAGGATGTTAACTGTGTTGTATTGTGGATTGTTCTTGTTGATTTAACGCTGTTCTTGCTTTGGCAACAGTAAACTAAATGTACAGTCGCTCCAATGCACAATGTAAGCATTCTGAATCAAAAAGGAGAAGCAATCAAAACTGATTATTATATTGATTTATTTTTTACGCTGCGTGTAACTTACAAGCAACATAGTTCATTATTAAGCCACGCATATGCACACACACACACACACACACACAGAGGTGTAACAGGTGTAACAGATTTGATTTTTGTTTCTGATGATTCCAGTTGTATCTAGATTCTCAACCAAGGCTGTTTATGTTTACATTTATGTTCCAATACAGCATAGTAAATTGCATAAAATTGATCTGGGAAGAATGAGACCTGAGACAGATAGATAATGTGTGTGTTTGTGTGTGTGTGTGTGTGTGTGAGAGAGAGAGAGAGAGAGAGAGATGGCACTACAGGCAGATGAGAGGCAATTTTTCCCCCTCCTCCATCAGGCCAATGTAGTTAATCTGCCTGTCAGTATGACTTTTGGGGACATTGATTCCCTCTTCCACATAAATCTGAAATTGATCTCATTAATCTCCTACGCATTTATTCACAAACCACAGCGGGGTGAGATGTTTAATTTATTGCATTTTGCACTGAAAAAGCTGCCATCATCAGTGAGAATACTGTTCACCACCGAGCCACACAAAGACGAAGCTTTTTTGACATCAGCCACGTTGTTTACATCCATAAAGTGTTTGTTGAATTGCAAAAGCTTCATCTTAGGCGGACTAAAGCTGCGGTGACACTTGTCATTTCAACCAGTCATGCCAGGATGCAGGGCTGGATGTTTCCGAGGTGGATTTTATGCACGCTATAATCTCACGAACTAGACCACATCCTGAAAGCAGGCTCACAATGACAGCAGGCCAAATGCAATCCAATCCTAATATGATCTCACCACATCAGCTATTTATGATCAAATCTCAAAAATTACAGATTGAGTAGACCACGTAAAATACAAGATAATTTCACATACAGATAAATAAAAACACATATTGAAAGTTTATATAACAGAGCAGGAACTAGTTGTATCCGTTTTGATTTTGTTCTGCTTTATTGCTATACTGTAAAGCCACATATTCAACTAAGGCAGTTTCCCGTCTCTACTCTGTATTCACTTTCTCTCTCAGAGCAGGAAGATAGCTCCTTCATGGCTGATGGGACTGTAGGGCACAGCAGCCAGCCTTCTCATATTGAGCAGGGATAAAAGATTATGAGCCAGAGAAATTACAGCACCTTAAAAAAACTGTGGGAGAAGCTTAATCTCTATTATTTCCAAGATTATTCTTTGGGTGACTCAACATCACAGCAATCACAGAGGG
>OMLF01013476.1:0-18201 GCA_900302615.1 Holocentrus rufus | reverse complement strand
TCATCAGTGTGTGTGGTGCTTTACATTTAGTAAATCTGAAATCTCACCCTGTAAGTAGAGAGGTCAATGCGCAAGGAGTTGTGCAGCTGGTCCAAGAGCTTGACAAAACGCTCTTTCTATACGGGGGAAAAGAGAAAGCAAAAGAGATTGAAAATGAGGAAATTGTGATAGGATAGATTAAGACAGACAAGTGTGGAGAGAGAGAGAGACACTTGATAGGTAGATAGGTAGAAGGAGAATGTGTATGTGTGTTTGCAAAATTAGGGAAAGGATGGGAGAGAGTGAGAGAACCAGACAAGAGATGCTGAGTGTGTGTGTGTGTGTGTGTGTGTGTGTGTGTGTGTGTTTGTACTGATACAAACCCCAAAGTTGGAGGCAGCGAAGCGGTCGGAGGCGGACACGTTGGTGGAGGCGGTTGTGTGGGCGTAGAAGGCATTTATGTTGGCCAGCAGGGTGCTCATCACCGCGGGAACCCCGGGACACATGTACTTGGAGGAGAGACAGGCAAAGTGCCTACAAAGACAAGAGGAGGGCAAACATGACGAGGACCCACCTGCAATTCAAACCTCACTCACAAACACACCGATGTTTCACCGTCACGGCGGGTTGGACTGTGGTGATGTAATATGGGATTACACGGTGCCTCTATTTGCCCAGCGAGTGTCCTCTCAGGGGTCTTGTTATCGCCTAATGATCCCTATTAGGAATGACCATCTCATCTCCCCCATCGGCTGCCTGGCACGTTCCGGCTGAGGGATGGCCCACCGGAGTGCGCTTTGTGTGAGTGATGGGCCCGGCTAACAGGCATCTGTACGGAGGCTGACATTTCATGGAGACAGATCCGTCCTCGGCCCATTTATAATTGACTTTCCTTCATTTGGAGGCCGGCAGGGAATGACAACAGCGCCAAATGGCACTTTCATACCAGAGCGGGAGGAGAAAGCGAGGGCGAGAGAGAGAAGAGAGAGAGGGGGCGGGGGGTGAAGAGACAGGGGAAGGTGACGGACACGTGGGCAGGTAAAGAGATGCTAAGGAGATGCTCCATTAGTCCAAGGTGAAGTCTAGAACTCACGTCATGGCCTGGTAGATGGACTCGATCCCGTAGCGCATGGCGAACTCGTCCACGACTTCCTGAGCCACGTCGTCAAAGTAGACTTTCCACGCGTCGTCCCCGCGGGCCTCGGGGATCCTCACCACGCCCTGGCCCAGGACGTCGGTCGAATGGTGGAACAAGTTCTGGAACGGAAAGAACCGGCGTTTTAATGTGTTTAAAATTTTGTTTATAATATGACAGAACACATGGCTTCTGATGGACTAATAAGCTATCGTCTTTTTTTTTTTTTTTCATGGAGCTGCCTCTCTAACCCCTAGGCCATATGAGAATAGGACATGAACCTCAAGAATAGCAAATATGTTTCCAGTAAGTTTATCAGCAGAAATATTTATTTATTTATTTATTCATTTAACAGGGACTTCTTAAACTTAAAAACAATCTTCTAAGATATTTGATGTATTGTACACATTGATGGCTAGAAAGCTAATTTTAATTTATTTTTCCTGGCAGATAAAACAAAGTGCAATATACACACATATAATATGTGTGTGTGTGTGTGTGTGTGTGTGTGTGTATATATATGGTGTATTTGTAAAATTATAATACAGAAACCCATAAATATTTTACAATTTAAAACAGTGCAATCATGTTTGGCTATAATTTAGCGTCAGTGAAAAAGTGTGAAAGTCTGAGGTGGGTTTGATGTTGGATGGCAGAGAGTTTCAGTTGTTAGTTGACTTTAAAAATACAGATTTTAGTTTGAATAGAGATCTAACATGAGCACGTAAAGTAAACTGCGGAGTGATACCTCGTGCAGGCAGGTGTACTGGACGTGATAAGGAGCCACCTTCTCCTCTCCTTTGATCTCCACGCTGATTTGGAGGCGAATGGCGCCTGACACAGCCGACTTGTCCGTTCTCTTCTCTGCAATCAAACACATATGCAATCATACAGTTATGCAGCCACACACACACACACACATGCACACACACACATTCTTAATTCATAACTCCAATCCAGATCTGTCACACTGAGGCACATGAAGCCAGGTCTGTTAACGCAACACTAATTACAGACTATTAACATGGCAGTTCTATTGTAGGGGAACTGTTTCTCCAGTTTGATGACAGTGCAGAGCCTGCAACACTAATAGAAATCCTCCAGCTGATAGTGAAGAGGACAATGGCAGAGGGCTGCATGGATCAGCGCCTGATAACCGAGGACACTTTAGTTGGTGCTTTTCTGGAGGTGGAGTGCTTGGCGGCTCACCCCTGCTATTTGCCCTGACAGGCACATCATTAGGGGTAATTTGTACATGTCGGGGGAGCGGTCGATTTCCGACTGGAGCGCCGCTACTTGATAATCACAGATCGCCTCTCACTGTGAGGCGAAAGGGAGAGAGTGAAGAAGGGAAGGGGAGGGGAGGGGAGCGCTGGAGTAGAAGGAGAGAAAGTGGCGGGGGAATGGATCGAAAGAGCACAAGATGTTGAGATAAGCGAGATGTATTATTTGACTGATTCTTGATTTCTCTGGACAGCTCCTTCACAGCTACACGAACCTCTTGTTCGCTTTATGATTATCAGAAGGATTTTAAACACTGGACTTGCCACTTGAAAAGAACAAAAAGCAGATTTATAAGGACATTCACGTCCAGTACAGTGTTGTTGCAGTGGCAGATTTGTTGTTGCCATGGTGGAGTCAGTTTCAGCGCTGTAATCAAGCAGGCACAAAAGACGCCTGGTGCCTCAAAATTTGTGCACTTAATCACACAAACACACACTGACAGAGTGTGTGTCGGAGTGAAGCATCCTCCGAGGGTTGTCCATCAAAAAGATCAAGAGCTAAGGACAGATGATGCCTGAGGCGGATCGATCTATCAATTAACTTCTGGGAAGTGTTTATAGCTTGAAAAGTATGTTCACGTCCGGATAAAAGCTGTTTGTTCACGCCCGACAACAAAGCAGACAGGATTTGAAGAGAGACAGAAGGAATAAAACCCTGCAGACGAGGCAGTGTGTCTGTGCAGTAAAACTGACAAGATCAGGAACAGATTTCATCCTGAACCCCAACGACACATCTGCTCCCATCCAACCCCCCTTTCCTCTAACTTAGTTTTCTACATGCTGTACGGTCGGTGCTTGCAAACAATAGCACAAGGGATTAATACATCAGGCCCTGTGTATTTGTGTTCAAAGCTCATTCTGAAATGTTTTCGGTGAAAATATCATAATCCAACAGGAAATAATTGGGATATGATTGACATTAACTCAAGCAAATGTCTTAAAATGGTGTTTCTATGAATTTTCTTGCAATGAGTCAGCAAGTGCAACGGGATTCATTTCAAATTTCTTAGAATAAGCTTCTAGCCCATTCAGGACAATATGGGCCTTGGGGCTCCTTGACTTGGTAACTGGCCAGTAAAAATGTCGCTACTGGCAAAGGAGACAGTGTCCATACAAATCAGTACAAGCACTACGAAGGAGGATTGTTTAGTAGCAGGACTGTTAGCACCATACAAATGTGGTCAGCATCACAAACTGACCTCGAGGTAGATCAATCGTTCATTAAGATAAAGCACCGCGCGCCGGCTAATGAAATGCAGGTTACTGTAAAGTGATTTTCCTGCAGGCTAGGCAGACAGCTTTACTAGGTAGAACAGGCGTGATAAATAACGAGGAACAGAGCTGAACGTATATCATGATCTGCACGCTAAAGGATACAAAATATATATGCTGAAACGTCGTCTTAATTATCTTAGGTGTTGTATTTTCTCACCAGTCCAGCACCAAGAGGTACTTGGACCTTTCAGGGTTGATTACTTAGCACTCCAACATCCATACTCTGGACAAGCGCGCAACATAAATTGCAGTCTTGGGGGCAATGAGGCACAAAGTGACAACTGGATGGGGGGCTGTGAAAAGGACGCTCTATATGGGAGTTAATAAGAGCACAAACAGTCTTAGGATGTACAAGAACTGGGCTGCTTTTGTCACTGTCACTTGTCAATAGAAATGCATTTTTTTAGGCTACATTTTTATAGGTTTGTTTTCACAATCAAAGCAAGAGTGGTTGCAGATGTGTTTCTTTGCAAGTGACCGTTCATGAACTCTAACACAAAACTGATGTGAAACATAATTTTAAAATAAACCTAGACCTGCTTGCTTCACCCCTCAGCTTGTATACCCAATATTTTATACAAGTAGTCTATATAAGGACAGCATACTGACCCAGGTTGTACCAGACATCCATCTCCCCACTCAGTGTCCGGACCTCGATAATACTCTGGCCCAGAAAATCGTCAGACTCCCTCTTCAGACGCTGCTTCACCCTGGACTTGATGTCATCATCCTCATCCCACACACGTACTTTGATACGGTCTGAGGAGTTGTGGCACTCGCTGACGAAAAACACAAATGGATAAAATTGGACATAAAGTATGACGCCAGACAGATCTTCTTGGAAAAAGAGCAGTTTGTGGACTATCATTTAAGAACAAGAATGAACTCAGTTATGCATCAACTATTTTGAAAATAGGCTAAAATGCAGACGGAATGTGATGAATCTCAAATGCCCCGAAGCTGAAGTCGTGCTCTGCTAATGCACTGTAACTCATACTCTTACAAAGGTCACTTTAATTTAAGTTATAAAGAACTATGCAAGAAAATAGAAAAGTTTCCCAGATAGTTTTATGCTATTTGAAAGAAACACTGCCCAAGACAAGACACTTTGGTGACTCACAAGTGGAACTTTTCCTCCCAAACAGGGTTGAGGTTGCCATAAATGGTCTTGGTTCTCTTCTTGGTTTTTCCCACCTGGACGGTGACATAAGGATCACTGGATCCGGTCTTGTCTTTTGCCTGAAGACCTTGGGCACAAAGAACTACGCAGAGACACAGAGACATAATGAACAGACACCAATTTCGCTTTAACCATTGCTTATAACGACGCTGTGCACCAAAGTGTCCAATGATTTCTTCCATTATTTGTACTTCACCAGAAGGTACCTGTGATTGTGATTTTGGCGGACCACTTTGAGGTGCCGTCCAGTACGCTCTGTTTAATGGTCTTCATCTGCTGAGCGTGGATGGCCTTGCTAATGACGAACACATCCCTGATGACATCAAAGATCTCCGGTTTGTTCCTCTCCCTGATCTTCATCCTGTCCTTCATGGCCATGATGATGTTTTGCGTCCGGTCTTCGGCTCCATGCTTAGAGCTTTTCTCCGCAGCACCTAAAAAAAAATCAGCAAAGCCATTCATACAGCTGAACGCATGCATGTAACTCTTATGGACGGGCATTTGAAACATCAGAATTATGAATATCTGGCAATAGAAACCTCTCTGACATCAATCTGAGGTACCATGTGGTGGAAGGTTTTTACATACATAGACCATCAGTTGCGATATTTCACACCAGTCTACACCACAACAGTCTGCTGGGACAACACGTGCCTCGATGTTTTAAATTGCCTAGTCAACTGTGGCACGTCTGCTTTGTGTATTCAAGAACATCTGTGCCAGCCCAACCAAAATGCCATCACAGACAATCTCCCTTCCACTTCACCCATGACCGGGTCCTTTCATCTCAGTGTCTGGAGGCAGTACTCACGCTGCAGACAGTCTGCATTCAGGAGCTCTTGACACTTCTCATGGCATTTCACCCCGCACTCAGAGCAGCGCATGCCTTGGCGGGCGATCCCCCACAGGAGCCCCTCGCACTCGTAGCAGTAGGTGGGCGTAGTGGCGGTCCACACCTCAAAGTTATGTGGTGTAGTGCAGGATATGGGGTAGATGAGAGCCTGCAGGGTCTTCTTGTAGACATGGTTTTTCTAGAGGAGGGAGACATTACATGTTTTATGTTTGAATTTCTGCTATGTTAGGCAGTCCTCAGGGAAGATATATGAAAGAGATAAAGAGGGGATGTTGGGTAAAAAAAGGCCAAAAGCCTGCCATAATACTGTAAAGTCACAATACTGTAACCAACAATGGCATAAGGATGCAATATGTGCATGCTGGTGTCACATAGAGACACCAGGACAATTTTAAAACTACAAACTTCTTTGTGGAGAGCACAGAAACATAATCATTTAATCACTGAACTCACCAACTCCTCATCTTTGATTGAGGACCGTGCAGCCATAGCAGATGCGATCCCCGCCTTCCTCGCTTGGACCAGCGACTGAACAACATGTGACAGAGGAAAATAAATAGTCAGGCGAACATAGAAACCTCTATACAACCCACAGTCCAGTTTAACCCCAAAATATTACAAAAGGAACGAGGGTCAGTGTGGTTAAAAAGGTGGCCAGGAGGGTTACAAGGGTGGTAAGTAGGGTGATTTCTTTTTTTCTTCTCAGGGACATTAGTAGATTGTTACGAGACTGTCAGAAAACCCATGTGAGTACTGATAGAGAGTCACAAAACTTTAAGCAACTAGTGAGCAAAGGGTTACTGCCAGGAACAGGGTTATATTAGTGACAACATAAAGTAGCAACAGAACCGTCACCCACAAATTTCTGTGTGAGTGTTAGTGCGTTTCCCGTGTTAGTTTTCCAAAGCCCTTGTTAAAAGTGTCTTAATGGTGAGGATGAAAAATAAAAACCCAGGTGGGGGAATGTATTTGATTTGTTGATTTTAATGATAATATCAAGTAGGAAAAAAGCTACCAGGACAAAGAGGATCCATGCAAACTTGTTAATTTGTATCAGCTTAGAAGTCTATGATCATTGTCCACTAGTGGAAGAGAGCAACATGCTACACACATACGTTTGATGCATCTACTGTTTAATTTGTCCTACTTGATATTTTCTCTGGAGTAGAAAAGGGAGTGGCAGTTGGGGTATCTATCCACTTACCATAGCCTGACCAAGGAGAGTGAATGCATTCAAGAGAGTTGTGGGGAATAGTTTCAGGTTTAAGAGAGGAGGGAGAGAGAAATTAACAGTCTGATTTCATATTTGACTCCATTTGTTGATAACAATCCCAAATTCACCTCAAATGTAACAGCATAACTGAGACTTTTGTGCAGGTATCACAAATAGACAGACATGCACTCACAAAGAAAGAACAACAACAAACAGGATTATTGGTAGAGCAAAGCATTGACAGGGTAGTACTGACCACGTCGCTGACCAAGGGGATCGGCTTCTTTTTACGCAGGTCTGGCATGCTGTCAATTCCATACAGACCAGATCCACCACTACAGGCCCAAAAAGAAGTTTAGGCATGACTAAAACACAATTGCCGCTCATAGAAAGATTAATTACAACATTTTTTATTGCAAATATGCATTGAAAACAAGCAAAATCATAATATGCATGTTATTGCTGCTTTATTGAGTTACTATTAACATTAAAAATGAAAGAACAAAATACTCTCTCCAGATTATTAGTGTTTAATATCCCACATGTAGGTGTTACCACTATTTGACTTACCCTGGTTTGGCCCAGGCCTGTCTGGAATTGGGTTCTTCATCTCGTACCTGTAAGATTTAAAATGTGAGACTTTGAGGTTTGCTACGTACAATGTCAAAGAAATACTGTAAAAGTGTGTGATGAGAACACGGAGGTAATGGAAATTTGGTTGAGTTTCACCCCTCGGATAATGTAGAGCATGCAAAGTTGAATGAAAACAAAGCATGATCTTCACTTGTCATGTTGACATGCTTGTGTCATATAAAATGCAGTAAAGTGCTACAATGATGTAGATATCAAGTCACTGAGTGATTTCTATTTTACAAGTTAAGACATGGATACAACCTGTTTAGATAACTTTTTTTTGCCTGCAGTTTGTTGTAAAAGTCAGCTCAGATAAGTTAAGGAGAAGTAGACAAAACAACAGAAACACCAAAATCACATCTGAGGAACTGCACATGTAGGCAAGATCTTTCAGTTCTCCCTCCAAGGTAAAGTTTTTCATCAGTTTTTGCACATTCCTTTCTCAGACCACTGAAGTCAGGACTGTGGATCCCTCCTGGCTCACTCTCACAGTATGGGCTTGTGATAGTTTTTGAAAAACTTCTGGGGAAAATATGAAGCATCTGCTCTAACACTAACATTTGAGATTGAGGCAAAGAATATGTGCTTTTAAGTTACAACGTGAACCAAATCAAGGATTTTCTATTCATTATAAAGAATAATTGAAGCCATGAGAGAAATCACCATATGTCTTTTCTACAGTGACAACATAAAAGTTTGGAAGAAGTTTTCGACCTCATCTGCTCACTGAAATACATTTCTACACACAGACACACGCGCACACACACACACACACACACTGAGATATATACACTTATATGTATATATGCAATTATCAGCTTTTTATATGAAAAATAAAAGTAATATGCCTTATCTTATTTAATCATTACAGAAACTGTTTCTGCACTATTGAAAATCAAGGAATATGCTTATGGAGGAGTACATCACACAAGCGTAAGCAAACCAATGACCAAATTTCAATTAAACAAATCCAATAAAGTGGTTTAACAAAGACAAATAAAACAAAAGAACTATACTCCATGGTACATAAATATATAGAATAAGATATGAGACTAGCAATGGAAACGACACTGAAGAGATTCCAAAATTAAAAATAATCATGAAAAAATACAAAATCAACACAATCAAAAGACAATGAAAAAAAGATATAAACTGAAAAAGGGAGTTAATATTGTATGAGTGACCTGATCTTCTTCTCTGGCAGTCTCTGCAAAGGAAAAAAAAAATCACAGAATAATCAGAACTCATGGATGAAACAACAGCAGTGGAGCAAACTAACCTGAGAACATAAGCAAAACAGTGTTTTTTAAAGTGAAGGCAACAAGTATCAACTAATGGATCAATTAACTAACAATTTTCAAATCAGAAAGTCATTACAAATCATAATTCTATAATAGTACATTACTCTAATTGCCTCACTAATTGCTTTAAGATGTATTTTTGCTTTAATTACTGGGCTTGCCAGGCAAAACTCAAATAAAATATCCTTGAAAAACAATACCTAAGTTAAATTCTTCTTGAGATTGGGATCCCTGGGACCCCTGAGAGCCATGGGACCCTTGGGATCCCTGAGCAGATTTTGACTGTCTATGATGCGTTTGCTTCTTTTCCCTCAGAATACGTTGGAAATTAGCAATGCGCTCTCTGTGCCCTGCATCTGTTGGCCTTTCAATGTCCGACTCATCAAGGGAGTGGTGTTCCCCTATTGGACTTAACCCCGACTCAACCAGACTGAGCCCTGGATCCACTGGGCTCTGGCCTTGCCCTCTTGGACAATGGTCAGGTGTCAGGTCTGGGTTTGACAGTTCTGTATCTGTCAGACATTCACCTCTGCCCTGTGAAGCCTCTATGGAGTGATATTCCGTCGGGGTGCAGGGAGAATGGCTCGCTTCATTGGGGGATGCTTGAAGGGAACAGATAAGGCTCTCATGTGTTTGGCCACAGTCCACGTAGACTGAAACCTCACTGTCCTCTTCCTTTGGAGTGCCAAACTGAGTGTGATTCTCTGACAGACTAACTTCTCCCTCTGTATACTGGGTACTGCTCTGCTCGTCTGTGGGTTCACTGGACCGCCTGGCGGGAGAGGGAACTGCCTCTGAGCCACTGTCATCTATGACACATTCAGGGTTGGAGCCCTCCAGCTTTTTCAGAGCCCCTTTTAAGGCTGACCTGAAAGTGAGCACAGCCTTACTGAAAGTTTTCACATCAAATCCTACTGTGGGAGGCTTGGCTGTGCTCTCAGAATCCATTTCATCGGGGTCTCTTGGCACCCACTCCCCTGCGTCATCCCCGGAGATGCTGTGCTCTGTCCAATCCCTGTCTAAACTCTCTGCAGATCCTGCGTCCAGAGCGTCAGCAGACAGCGGGCAACCATCAACTGGTGAATGTGGTTCGAGGTAACCATCATCACAGTCAGTCAGTAGCACAGTAGAGCAACTCAGGCTCCTGGAGGGCTCACTGCCCAGTTCATCCGCGTAGGCATCCATGGTGTGGTAACCAGAACTCCGTGAGTAAGGGCAGTTTGCAGCACAGTCACACTCCAAGTTTCCTTCATCAGCTTGAAGCCTGGGAGGCCTCCAGTCCACTACGCTGGAGGAGCTGGAGGGAGAGTTGTAATGTTGTCCGAAGAGCAATGAAAGATGCTCAGAGCTGTTGTGTGAAGAATGGCCAGGTGTGCTGCTTTGTGTCTCCTCGGTGGTGCACCTGTCCCACATCCCTAGGCAGTTCTCCACCTCTTCTCCACTGTTCACACATGAGCAAAGGTCCTCTTCACTCCAACCTCCTTCTCCACTCACACTGTGTTGCATGTCAACAGAGGCCCATCGGTCATACTCTGTATCACCAGAAAGGAATCTGTTACCTCTGTCTGGACAGGTGGAACTGTGGCATGAGGACAAAGAGCTGGTGCTGTGGAAGTCATGGCCGCACTGACGCTCTAAATAGCAGAGGTCCGGCCTCCTGGGGTCTATGGGGTGCATGTCTGAACTCTGGTCTGAGTTCTCCTGGTCTGTTTGCTCTGATTGATGAGTGACTGGATCGTCTCTCCATTGGTTAGGTGACCTGTGGGATGGTATAAGTCCTAAATCTTTGTTACAGTCCTCGTGATCCAGCAGTGGACTGGCGGGTCTCCCATGCATGGATGTAATGGCATTCTGTCTGCCCAGGCTCCCTCGTCTGACTTTGGGCGTTTGAGGAAGAGGCTTGTGATGGGGTGTACCTGAGGCACCAGAGTACAACTCCCCAATTTCACTGAGCACAGCATCCACGCAACAAGAAACCTCATCCACTGAGCCTCGGACAGAAGTGAGATACTCCCTCAGATCTGAAATTTCCTCCTGAATCTTGTTGATGCCTTTCAGCTCTTTAAGGATATGCTCTACTATGTTACTAGAGCCCTTCTCTGCCTCGTCATCCTCCATCTCTTCCTCCTCTTCTGCATCTTTGATTCTTTCAGCGGGCCTGGGTATAGTATCATCCACGACCCCAATGCCATCCTGGCAATCAGAACTGCTGTTTTCGCCAGATGCAGTAAGATCTGGAAGGTCAGCTGAGGCGTGGTTAGCATGGACAGTACAGGGAGCCTTGATGTGGCATTCCTTACTTGGCTCCAGTCCCACGGACAAAGGTTTGCCCAGGCTCTTTGTGTGACTATGGCCATTGGGCAGCATGCAGACTTCAGTTAACTCTCTGTTGGTATGATCTCTCTTCAGACCACATATAAACATGTCCTCTTCCACCTCCACTGATGAAAGTTCACGGAGGGCATTATCCCCCGGCCCCTGCAGGAACTTTTGAAGCTTCCTCCGCAGGCTTTGCCCCACTTTGGGGCTCTGGGATCTCTTTTTCCCAAGGTCTTTCCTCTTGGGCAACTGCTGCGGAAGTAGGTCTGAGTTGTAGGATTCATCCTGTCCACTGACATGGCCTCTGGGAAACATCCCTGAGAACTGGCAGTCTGGGTCAACTGGTCCCACACATGGACTGACCAGTACCTCAGGCCTCAGAGTGGTCCGAGAATTGGCAACATCTTAACCTGCAAGTTTTCAGAGTGCCTGCTCCATGACTGCCAAGAGAAAGCTGATAAACAAATCAAAAATATTTAACCCTTGAAATATCATAACTTCAAGATTGACTAATAAATGCACTCTGTGTGAAGATGTATCATTAAAGATTGTTTTGCACCTAAGTTGCAGTCATAACGTGGCTGAGCACCTTTTCCCTCCAATCGATTTTATCCTGTTCATTTGAATTAAACTCACAAAAAGTGCATTAAAACTCCCAGAGAATCAAAGAAATAAAATTTGTTTCACTATTCAACTCCTTAATTGCGAACTTGTTAGTATTCCAATTTGTCTGTCTAGCAGACCAGAAAACACAGAGAGAAAAACAAAAATGAATTTGAGCTCCTGAAATTGTGATTACAAAGTAATAATGCTGCTATGATATGCAAACTATAGCTGTATTTACTCTCAAATCTGAAACTGTAGTCAGTAATACACCGATGAACAGCAACTTAAGAGCTTTTTCTTGATAAATTACAACATATGTTCAGAGAGAACATCTTTGTACACACACACACTTCCAATTACAAGCAGAAGGGTGGGTAGCACAGTGCTTTAATGACTGGCAGACAGGAACGGACAAGAACAACGATAAAAGCCCACACTGATATTTGACTCCACTGTGAGTTTGTGCACGACTCTGTAAAGTACATCGGTGGGATGGACAGTGTTTCTTGTACTGACCTCCTCTCACTCAGAGTGGCATCTTACATCTAGGACACCATGCAGCTGCCTAGAGCTCTGTAATTACGATGTAATGGAAAGGAAACTTGGTAATTAGATGTCAGGACGATTCGCTGTTCTAAGGCCATGACATTCTTCTGCTCCCATACCAGCTGCATGGGGTGATAACTCTGACCTATCGCCCAGATTGTACAGACTACAGGGATTCTTAAATAGCTCAATACTGTTACCTAGATCAGTTTGATAACGTGACTTAGGAATGTGAGTAATTTAAGAAGACGGTCTAAAAATTCATAACTGCATGTCATACATGTCAATCACTGGACATTATTACTGGCGTATACAGGACACTATTAGACATGGGACGATTTACAGAAAGACTTAGGACTCATACTGTGTAATTTAAAACATTTGCAAGGGCTATGGAATAAAAAACTGTTGGAAATTGATACTTTCATTGATTTTCAACTTACTAATTCTGATTGAATTTCAACATTTACTGACTAAAATCACATTGCTGAATTATTCCCACTGAGCAAAGTCAGTGCAGTCCAATTTCCCCATAAAAAAATGGGGGAGGGGACCAAGATTATTAGGCAAATTTACACACAGACTCTATTGGATAAAACAAGCTTTATACACGATTTAGTGATTTCAATAACAAACACTGCGATAAAAAAAATGCATGCTAAGTTTTAGGGAAGCTAATTTGTTGAAGGCAAGCTAATTCCCCATTCCATTAAATACATTATGGCAGACAAAATGAATGGTTAGAAACTTCATTAACCTAGCCCTGCACTGGAGGTTTCCAATAGCACTCAAGCACTAGAGGTGTGCATTAGCATGATAAGGGGCTGGTGGGCAGTAAGGCATAATCAAGAATATCACAAAGGAGCATGTTACCTATGACCGCCTGGAACTTGAAATTAAGCTGATGGGTATATCAGCCAAATAGATTAAGGCTATCAGAAATTAACCTGGAGCATTACCCTTCCACCCTTCGAATTAAAAGTACTTTTATAAATAGTCTGTCATTTCTTATCAGAGTTCATTTCCATTCTAAAAATAAATGTGAAGAAGCGCATATACACAAATATCTTTGAACAGCTCATTTTGCTACACTCCTGGCCCATTTAGCAGAGACAGCCAATGATCCACTGTATATAGACTATAAGGGCCAGTGACATATCATTTAACTGGCCAGAATAAAGAATGGTTAAGACGGCTGGTTGGAGTCTGGCCCATCCTCGCTGACAGTCCTAGCAATAGCCTGAAGCAATATCTCTTTTCTCCTTTATAAATGGTCTGTGGCCTGGAAAAAAAAAGATGACTCGCGTTTCTAGTTTTTAAGTGATCGACCTGACTTTTTAATCAGAGAATGACGTTTGCTTTTAAGAGTAACTCAGTACTGAAATGGAAGCACATTCAGTCATTTCTGTGACGATTAGAGGAGCAATTATCTTAAATCACTTAAATAGTATTATAATACTAAACAACATAATGATATATATAATAATACTAAACTACATAAAGTACAAGACCTTTGTCTGACATAGTGCAACAATGCTTGAAAAGTTTCATACAGTAATATGCTTACAAGTGTCTATTTAATCCCATACAAATTATTGCGCTAATTGCACAAGACTGCAGAATATAAGGTGAAATGTAAACCTTACCTCACAGGAAAAAAACAAAACAATTAAGAACAACCTGTAGATAGCATCTTGCCAGATTTGTTAATCCACAATGGAGTACAGACCAGTAGATCAGTTATAATAACTTTTACGTAGTTCTGTCAGATAAATCCCCAGGTGCATCTGATTTCTTGCCCTCCCTTAATCAAGCCAACCGGGGCATCAGTTAAGTCTCCTTTAGCCGACTGACACAGAAGTGCTGAATCTCTCATTTCTACCACTGGAAGGGCAAGAGCGACAGTGTTAGACCCGGATCACACAGCAGTTCAGCTTCAGTTAAGTACCCCTCCCTGCCTCCCTCCCACCCTTTCGCATGTTTTCTCTGCTCTCTCTCTCTCTCCCCCTGTCCTCTGGCAATATATTCCAGCACAAAGCTAATCTGAAGCTGTACGACTGCCAGCACTCTGTCTCACTCTCTCTATTTTCCCTCTTTTTTTTCCCTGTTTCCACATCTGCCCAGTGCTGCCATCTGCATTCCCTCTATTTGTGAAACTCTTTGACTTTGTGAGGCAAAACTCACCTGACAAACACATCAACGCTCCTGCTCTGTTTCCCTGCCTACTTCTTAACCCCCTGCTAGAAATGCATAAAGAGAATGAAAATGTCTCATTAGGTCTTACTGCTCAAAACAAATAAATATAGATACTGAAACTGACACTGGGAATAGATCTGGCAGCCAATCTCAGCTCCAGCCCTGAATTTACCCCTCGCCTGCCACCTCTGACAAAAATTCTAGCATAAACTGTAAATATGCCATGCACCCTGTCTCATTTTCCTCTTTGAATGTAAGCCAGCGTGCGGGGATGTTTTACACAGTTGGGTCTAGCTCTCTCCTATTATGCTGGTCTCTCTGACACTGCTGTGACAGATTAACTACCCATTCTAATTCATTACAGTCTTGTCAACATTCAGCCTTGTGTCCTAAGTGCTTCCCTATGTCCTCTAATAAATAACACTTGCAACAGCTTTTTACCTTGTACCCCTATTCCTCCTCTTGCCTTCTATCAGCCGGCATTTACATGGTCATCTCAACCAGTCCTTGTATACCAATCATCAAACCAATCATCATAATGGAGCCAAGTGAGGGCTAACCAAGACGCCACGTTGTAAAAGACTTAATTAATAGGATGGACTCCAAGAAGAGCCCAGTTTATTATAGCCATCTTCTCTAACTGGATTTTTGATTGATGAAAGGCAGGATTAAACACAGTAGGGACAAATAAACCATTAGTTGTGCTCGATATCAAAGCAACATCAGGCTGTGTTAGCGTCAATGATTCTGACACTAAAAGCCAGCTGTAACATGTCAGATGAAATTCAAGATAACAAGATTTCCAACCCTTTTTATTCAAGGATCCAGTAGCTCAACTCCAAAAAGAGGTTTGACCATCCACTTCAGTGTAATTCACAAGGTGCAATCAATGGCTTTGCTGAGGTTATTATACCGAGAGGTTATTATACCTGCCAATATATTCAACTACTTCACTGGATCTTTTGGGCGCATTGATGTCCAAAGCCCCTCGAAGCCAAACTATAGAGTGAGAAATTACTGCAGCTTCTCTCTAGCGGTAACAATGTTTACACACAGCAATATGATGACCTTAACTGAACTGAGAAAATGATGTGATTCATAATTTATGTGATTAATTAACGTAATCCAATTATGTAACCCTGATTACAGTCATATTCAAAGCATTATGCTGCAATTAGGACAAGGTACTGTGATATTACTTGCATTACACCAGTTGTTTAGAAATAGACCCCATACTCCAAGAAAGCCTGTCTATCAAGCTAGTGTCAGGCTGTGAGACTTTATAGCATTTCATTCCATGACAAGCACATCTTGAATTACATTTTTTCTTTACGGCTGCTGTCTTTGTTTACATGAAGCATGCCAAATCTTGGCACAAGACCAATTATGAGAAAGCTACGTTTGTGCAATACCAAGGGAACGCTGTAACTGCAATTTACTACAGGAGAGAAGGAAAGAAGTACATGAAAATAAATTCAATCAATAACCACCATATAGAAGATTGAATGAAACCAGGAATATTAATAGAGCAATTCTCTACTACTGCTGATGAAGTAACTGAATTGTATTAATCCAATAATCAAATGAATAACCTGATGATGCCACACATGTAAACAAAATCAATCCTTCAGCCCATTTTCCTGCACATTTTTACATGCTATTAGCAACATTTTCCCCACAATTTATGTGCATGGAAGAGAAATGGATAACAGATAAACAGCACTAATTCCTTGATGATGCACTTGTTAATTCCCCTCACACTCTTTCATCTTTTGTGTTTTCCCCTCTCATTCAGTTGTTCCCATCCTCCCCTCAGGCACAAGTCAACACTCCATTAGTTCAGTCACGCCAGAGAGAGGAAGAAGGTTAGATAGTGGGTTATAGCAGATGACAAGAAAAGAAACTCCACTCTAGAATCATTCAGCAAAAGTTCGGCTCATCACACATTTATCTTTCCAATACACCGCTTCGACGTATTCAGCTGGAAGACTCAGTGATAACTTATGAGTAAACACAACAAGAAGTGACAAATTAATCTGAAGACTCTAGACGTCCTTTGCAGCACAACATGAGAGGGACTTCCATGTGCACACCATCCATTAAGGCAAATTATAGGTCCCTGAAGCACTATAAGATATGTTGAGCTCTGCAGAAGGATAGCATACACCAGCCTCACAGTGCCATAAAAACAGATGAAATCTGAGTGGAGAGAAGATGTGGAAATTGAGTGTAGGGAAAACACTCTCTATGCTGGTGAGTACTGAGGGAGAGGGGTAACAAATATGAATTTCAATTAGAATATTACTTTAATATTATACAATCAGTCTGGACCGATGAACTAAAAAACAAAACAGAAAAAAACAAATGAAAAAACAAAACCAAACAAACAAAAACTGCACTTGATAGTAGTTTAGGAGCACCACTTGGATGTAGAGCAATTAGTAGTAAGAAATTCCTTCTCAAGCATTTCATCGGATCATCTCAAATTACCAGAGGGGTGAAACTCAACCAATTCCCAAGATCTGCAGGTGCATATGTGTGTTTGTATCTCTGTTTGTGCATTTGTGTCACCTTCCATGTCTGTCAGGTTTGTACACATAATGAGAGCAGAAAACAGTACAGGAAATTCAGATTTCGAGGTGCTGAATAATAAGATATTGGTCCTCAGCCTACCTCCCGGAGCTGAACCCTGACTTTATTGATGGCCTTCAACCAACGAACTCTGGATGGGGTGAAGGGCAGTGGCGGTCCATCATCGTGGAACCTGCAGTCAATCAGGTTAGAGTAGAGGAATATAGAGAAAGAAAAACTCCATAAATTTCCATTGAAGCTTAAATATGCAAATTAGGTGACCTCTGGAACAAAAAAACTATACCTCT
Organism: Holocentrus rufus; assembly: GCA_900302615.1. NCBI lineage: Eukaryota > Metazoa > Chordata > Actinopteri > Holocentriformes > Holocentridae > Holocentrus > Holocentrus rufus. Next base: position 803 of record OMLF01013476.1, on the reverse strand, counting down.
GGAGTTTAGTAGACCTTCTCTCTACTGGAGTGTCACTTTTCATGGAGTTATTTAAGCCCTGTGCATCAACAGAGAGCCCACGTATCTCCTCGCCCCCGACCATGGAGTGTCCATTGGTAGGATGATGTCCATTTGTGCGTGGCTGCCCATTGGTGGAGGGGTGAAACCCAGTATTGTGGTAGGAGTGGAAGGACTCCTCCAGTTCTGATCCTCCAGTGCTCTCCTGGCCAGTCTCACTAAGCTGGGAGCTGGTCTGGCTCAAGTTTCCTGATGACCCAAAGCGACTACTTTCCACTGGACTAGATTGGTAAGAGAGGAATGAGGGAAATACTTCATGTTAGACAGCTTGGAATGTTATAGGGATCAGACGTCAGTTTTAGCCCACTAACCAGTGCCAGATGAGTGGGGACTGCCATACAGAATCCAATGACAGCCAAGAAATGTCGAAAAATGCCAGACGTTTTTCAAAGTTTGTTTTATGTGCTGATAATTTTTATACAGCTTTATTCTTTTACTCTTAATATAATGGTGTGACTGACAACATAATTGTTTTTGGATTGCAGTAAACCCCACTCACCTCTTATTTGGGGTTAAAACCAACGCCATGAATTATTTGCAAACACTATTTGTCAGCAGTTTATTTGGGATAACAGTATCCTCACTAAGGGACCTCACAGAACTCTTCTGAATATACACAGTCCACATTATGTCATTAAAAGATACCCAACTTTACAGGGAAGCTGTTGCATGTTTGGAAACAATGAAAGTAACATCAGCATTCACATTGTACACTTGTATGTATG